>JAJIBD010032109.1:0-123105 GCA_021461705.1 Cryptotis parvus
CTTGCAAAAATAGTTATTCTTATTTTTAACTCTTGCAAGAATAGTTATTCTTATTTTTATGCTTATTTTGTGTACATCTCTTTGTTTTGTTTGCTTTCTGGCTTTGGACCACACATGGCAATGCTCATGGGTCACTCCTGACTCTACATTCAGAAATAGCTCCAGGAATCATATAGGATGCAGGGACCTCAAATTATTTTTGAGGTCTCTTCCAAAATGTATACTCATGAGTATACAATTTGGCAAATACCTGCAATGTTTAGTAAAGAAGCTCTTCCCAAATGAATTAGACATTTGGGAACAGAGAAGAAGAAATTAGAGAAAAGCATCAATGTGGGTTTCTTGAGAAACTCCTGAGTAGAAGATGATGATGAGGGGAAATGACAGGCACACAGTGTAGTGGCATGTGCGGAGAAGCCAATGTTTCCTCAGCCACTAGAAACAGACGGTAGAGTGCTCAGTTGCACAAACATGCATGGACTCCATGCCACATAATCGGAATTCATACAAGGCATGAGGATTCAACAATAAAGAAAAAAAAAGCAACTGCTGTCTTCAGCTGAAATAGATGCAAAGCAAAGGTAAGGAATTTTATTATTAAAAGAGAGGTGCCTGAGGCCAGAGAAAGTACAGCGGTAAGGTGCTTGTTTGGGGATGGGGCAGCAGCACAACAGGTAGGGCAGTTGCCTTGCACGTGGCCTACCCCGCTTTGATCCTCAACATCCCATATGGCCCTCTGAGCAAAGCTAGGAGTAATTCCCGAGTGCAGAGCCAGGACTAACCCCTGAGCTTCTCCAGGTGGGATGGAAAAAAGGAAAAAACATAGGTGCTTGTTTTGTATGCAGCTGCCCAGGGACCATCCCCTGCATCCTATATGATTCCTGGAGCACTGCCAGCAGCTATTTCTGAATGTAGAGTCAGGAGTGACCATGAGCATTGCCATGTGTGGTCCAAAGCCAGAAAGCAAACAAACAAAGAGATGTACACAAAATAAGCCTAAAAATAAGAATAACTAATGTTCAAAAGAAGATGACTATCAGTTAAGGATTAATCACAGAATGTGTATTTGTAGAAATGAAGAAAAGGAGCAAGGAAAGGAGGTCAGGAATTGAAATGAAGAAAGGATTTGGTGGTTAGTGGATATGTAACTAAAAATTAAATCATGAGGATGGGTAACTAAATCATAAGAAAAGGGAATGAACAAACTGGGCTTATGCAAGGATAATGTCAATAGGTAGAAAAACAAAATAAAATTTTATATTTCTGACAGAATAGACTACAATCATAATTACTTATGGCTAGAATATATAAACTTGACAGTTATTTACTGATGGCCTGATGAATCTTAAATTATTTACTTTACTGTATAATCTCCTGAACCCTTGATGTACTTACTGTTCTCCATTTTATAATAAGAGCATGTCGTCCAATTAAAGAGAGTAAATGGGGACTATAACATAATTACACAGAAATATGGGTAAATATCATGACTTTTCAGAAAAATTTAAATGGCTTCACTATTGTTTTCTTTTTTGATGGAAAAACTGAGATACAAAGACACTTTCATTTGTTTGTGGCTTCATAACCGCAAAATGTTGAGGACAGAAAAATACAAGGGGCTAGAATAATAATATAGCAGGTACCAGGTTTGCCTTATATGCCAATGATTGGTTTGATCGCTGGCATCCCACGAGGTCCCCCCAAGTCCTCCAAAAGTGATCCATGAACACAGATCCAGGAGTAAGCTCTGACCACTGCTGGGTATGGCCCAAATTTGTAACAATGGACAAAGTGATTTGGGAGGAGAAACCAGCTATAAGGAGGTAAAAAATGTGTATATATAAAAATGTGTAAAAAAGTACAAGAGTTGGTGAGTGGATTTTGTAGATAAAGAAGCATACTGTACTTATGCCTGCGGTTTTGGTATGCATGTGGAAATCCACCCATTTAGCAATTTTAGAATCTTCTCAGGCAAAAAAAAGGAAAATGATGAGCACCAACATTTTTGACAGATAATACATTTAATATGTGTACAACATGACCAGAAGCATTGAATGCAGCTATGTTAAACCCAGTGGAGAGTGTGTTTAGAAAAAATAGCAGTTGAAATTGTTTACAACAATGAAAATGGAAGAGGAAAGAAAAATTGAAATAAAAATGCTGATAACCACAGCATTTAAGGAACCTGAAAATGAGTAAAAAATATCACATTATTTTTGCTGCTCAGATAATCTCTAATTCCATAGGGTTGTCTATTCATAGTTTTGTATTCACACATAGTTTTCAACATTCCAAGGTAACAGTAAATATATAATATCGTCTAATTGAAGTTTAGAAGCTATATGAATTTTAATTTAGTAGCGCCAATTTTTTTTCAATAATCTCTCCTCAAATTCCTTTAAAATATATCTGGGCTAGAGAAGCACCTTACAAAACTTGAGCTCTTCCTGTTCACTCCTTTTTACCTATACCCAGCACTTTTTCCTTTCTTATTATTTTACAAAGCTGGTAAACAATTTTTTTGCAGATGTGGCTTTTTGGACTCATGTTAAGGTTCAATCTCTGAGTCAGCTGCCCTGGGATACCTGAAAATCCAGAGTGCTTTTGCCTATGACAACTTCATGACTGTTAGAAATTGCAATTTCCCTAAATTCCTCATGTGCACAAAATTGAATCCAAGAGAGGTGAATTTACAGAGATATTTAAGTGAGCATTCAGATAAAAAAGGGCGGGAGCGATAGCCCAGCGGGTAGGGCGTTTGCCTTGCACGCGGCCGGCTCATGCCGGCAGGGGGTTCGATCCCCAGCATCCCATATGGTCCCCGAGCACCGCCAGGAGTAATTCCTGAGTGCAGAGCCAGGAGTAATCCCTGAGCATCGCTGGGTGTGACCCAAAAAAGCAAAAAAAAAAAAAAAAAAAAAAAGATAAAAAAAAACCTTTTTAGTCAAAAATCCTCTGGCCTCAGCCCAGCCATAATATAGCTCCCCATGGTGACGTGACCAGACGGGGCCTCCTGCAGCAATGATCTCACAGCCACCGAGTCAAATATTCTTACAATGAGTTTTAACTCCTAATTTTTGTTTCCTTGCCCCTAAAATGGTACCTGAATCAAGGATTACCTGAACAAACTATGCATTTTCTTTTTCAGTTGATGTTAAGAATTATCATTTGCCAAAGAAAAAAGAATTTCTTTTTGAGGACACGTCATGGTTTTCTGCTTTACCGACAATATCCTGCTTGTCCCAACTGCTTCCAAATTGGAACCACCAAAAAAGATAACCAAAATCATCCCCCTATTTGAACTGGAGAGCTCAAACAGGAAACAAGTTATCGTGCTTTGTTCAAGGCTGTTCTAGGTTCTGTCTCCATTACTTTATGGTAGAGTGATCCCTGAGCACAGAGTGAGGAGTAAGCCCTGAGCACTGCAAGGTATGTTCCAACTCTCCCCTTCAAATCTGTTTTCTTTGTTCACTAATTTCTCTGGCTGACAAACTCCGAGCTTTGCATATAGCTGACCTGAAAGTGATCCCCAGAGCTGCCAACGGTCTCCCAGCATTAGAAGGACTGAACCGTGGCTAAAAATCTCTCTCTCTCTCTCTCTCTCTCTCTCTCTCTCTCTCTCTCTGTCTCTCCCATGCAGTGATATATTTAATTTTAATTACAATATTAAGCTCATTGGGGAAGTCTGGCGGAGAGATATCACACAACTTAGGGCTTTTCTATTGCATGTAACCAACCTGGGTTCTAGCCCCAGCATCCTATATGGTCCCCCAAGCACTGCCAGGTGTAATTTCTGAGTGTAGAGGCAGGAGTAACCCCTGAGCAGTTGTAATTATGACAGTGTGATATTGGTATACAGTGAAACAAAGAAAGCCTCTTCAACAAATGGTGCTGGGAAAACTGGGCAGCTATGTGTAAAAAAAATGAACTTAGACCTCTTTCTGAGAGAGACTCACAGACATGGGCAGAGCTGCTGCTTGCTCTCCCTGTGCCCAGCTGCTCACAAGGTGCCCAGGAGGGATGGCGGGTTCTAGCCCTGGCCCACCACCCCAGCAGAGCCTTGCAACAAGCCAGACGAACCCCCCCACTCCATGAGGGCCTCCATTTTCCACATCCGGATTTCTCTCTAGTCAGAACTCCACCCAGCAGACCAGCCTATCACAGCCCGGCCTGCGGCCGCTACACCACACAGTTCATCAATAAATGCTGGACTTAGAGATGACTACAAGAGTATGCTACCTGCACGGCAGAGCCTGGCAAGCTACGCGTCTTGTATTTGATATGCCAAATACCAGTAACAATTATAGACCTCATTCCAGAATGGATTGAGGCTCTTTATGTTCCTGGAGCAATCAGATGCCCTTAGACTCTATTAGCATGAGACAGGACATATGGAGATGTTACTGGGGCCTGCCTCGAGTAAATCGATGATGAAGGGGAATACAGTGACAGTGACAGACAGTGACCTCTTTCTAATGCCATGCACAAAAGTCAGATCAAAATGGATTATAGATCTCAACATTAGACATGAATCTATAAGGTACATCAAAGAAAACATAAGAGAAATGCTCTACGACATCGACCCTAAAAGTATCTTTTAAAGACGACACACCACTGACCAAGCAAATGGAAGCAAAGATAAACAAATGGGATTATATAAAATTGAAAAGCTTCTGCACCTCAAAAGAAATGGTGAACAAGATGCAAAGACATTCCACAATGTGGGAAAGAATATTCACCCAATACCCATCTGACAAGGGTTTAATATCCAGGATATATCAGGCACTGGTAGCACCTCACAAGAAAAAAAAACAGCCAACCCCATCAAAAAATGGGGGAGAAGAAATGAACAGAAGCTTCCAAAAAAGAACAAATTCGAATGGCCAAAAGGCATATGAAAAAGTGCTCTTCACTTTAATCATCAAGGAGATGCAAATCAAAACAACAATGAGGTACCATCTCACACCACAGAGACTGGCACACATCCAAAATAGCAAGAACAACTGGTGCTGGAGTGGATGTGGGAAAAAAAGGGACACTCATCAACTGTTGGTGGGAGTGCCAATTAGTCCAGCCCTTTTGGAAAACAATATGGGCATTTCTCCGAAAACTAAATATTGAACTCCCATTTGATCCAGCAATAATACTCCTGGGAATATACCCGAGAGACCGAAAAACACATAGCAGAAACACTATCTGTACTTCTTTATTCATCTCTGCACTATTCACAATAGCTAGAATATGAAAACAACCTAAGTGCCCGAGAATAGAGGACTGGCTAAAGAAACTGTGGTACATCTACATGCTGGAATACTATACAGCTGTCAGAAAAGACAAAATTGTGAAATTTACCTGCAAATGGATGGACATGGAGACTATCATGCTGAGTGAAATTAGTCAGAAGGACAAAGACAGATATAGAATGACTGCATTCATTAATTGGATATAAATATATACCAGTTTTTAACTGATTGTGGGCAATGGCAATGTCAGACTTGAACTCACCATTGAATATACACAGAGAGACTTACATGATAAACCCTAAATGTCTGCAGGGCTAGCCGTAAGCCGTAATGTGTAAAAGAAGGGGAGAGAGATGCAGAGATAGAGAGAGAGTCAGAGAGAGAAAGAGGGAAGGGTGTACCTGCTACTGAGGCAGCCTGGGGGTGGGTGGGAGGTGGTGTGGGTATACTGGTGGTGGGGATGGGACACTGGTATAGGGATGGGTGCTGGAATACTGTATTACCAAGAACCAATTATGAACACCTTTGTATGAACACCACTGTATGTTTCACTATGGTATAATAAAATTTTTTTAAAAGAATTAAAAAATATTTGAACATGATTTATGTTGGATCTGGTTTAAATTTTCTATGTATCTACTGATGCATAGAACCAACCTTGCACTCCTGGAATAAATTCCACTTGATCATGGTAAATGACTTTTTGAATGCATTGAGCCAGAAAAGGACGATAAGGTATTCCTTGTAGGCTTGTAACAACCATATGCATAGTATTGGTACTGATAGTTACTATGGTTTCACTCATAGCACCTTACTTTCAACTTTCCCTCCTCCTCCTTATTGAACTTCCCTTTACTATTGTTGTAGCCTCTTCCCTGTATTATCCCCCAAGGTCGTGAGGCGCCCGGGAGGCATGGCGGGTTCTATCCCTGGCCTACCACCCAGCAGAGCCTCACAACAAGCCAGACCACCTTCCCCCTACCCCATGGGTCCCGCCATTTTCCACATCCAGACTTCCCTCTCATCACAGCTCCACCCAGCAGACCAGACTATCACAGCCCGGATCATCCACAGCCACCCTGCAGCAGTTTTTTTTCAATCCGGACCAGGTATGCTGAACCAGAGACTCTCAGACTGGGGCAGAGCTGCTACTTGCTCTCCCTGTGCCCAGCTGCTCTTGATGCGCCCAGGAGGCATGGCGGGTTCTAGCCCTGGCCTACCACCCAGCAGAGCCTCACAACAAGCCAGACCACCTTCCCCTGTTCCATGGGGCCCGCCATTTTCCACATCCGGACTTCCCCTATCGTCACAACTCCACCCAGCAGACCAGATTATCACAGCCCGGCTCACGCGGCTGCTAGCGGCTGCCAGTTCATCAATATATCCTTTATCTAGAGGTGACTACAACAGTATGCCACCTGCACGGCAAGCCTGGCAAGCTGCTCGTGTAGTATTTTATATGCCAAATAGCAGTACCATTTATATTAGGTCATTCCCGTGACCTAATATAATGGTTTGAGGGGTTCATGTACCCCTCTCCCTTGCTATTGATTAACTATCTATAAATCTGAGAGTTTGTCTATTAGTTTTCAGATTAAATCCATCAGTCTGACAGTCTAACTTACTGATATAACACCCAGTTTTGATTACTACAGTATGGGGCCCTGGCATATCCTCTATCCGCAATCTATGTGACTCTTATATAATTTATCTATTTATCTGACATTAATATTAGAGAATGACTCAGGGACTAGTGCCCAAATCAAAAAATCAAAAACTCTACAATGAATTTCCATCTTACTTGCTGATTCCTATTTAATCTCATTTAGCTTTCTCCTTAGAAACATACTTAATGCATGGCATCTTTCCAACTACACAGACACATAACCACATGTGTGAGCAAGGCCTGGTTTATTTCTAAGTCACACCATTTCTTTAGTGCCCTATGTTCTTCCTTATCTCTGTGCTTCATTCCCAGAAGGACTGAGAGATTGCTCAATTGACTTGGCACATGCTCTGAATGAGGTGGTTCAGATTTGATCCATAGTACTACAAGGCGCCTAAATAACATCAGGAGTGAGCCTTAAACACAGAGCTGGGAGTTTTCTTGGAACACTATTTTGTGTCTCAATGACCGCCCAAACATACACACATTAATTCTTTCAAGAAGTAAGGATTCCACTGTTATGCAATCTACCAATATACTATTCATTTCTATTACAAGTTATATGTGTTGCCTGATTATGTTAATAAAGCTTAAAAGTATCTGACCACAAAGAAAATAAAGGAAAAGAAATGGAGATTGAAAAATGAACTTTTTTCTTTTACCAAATGAAGAAAAAATGGGGAAAGAAAAGTTGACTGAGTCAACTTTTAAGATTTTAATAAACTGGGGCGGAGCAATAGTCCAGCGGGTAGGGAGTTTGCCTTGCATGTGGCCTGCCCATGCTGGCCCAGGTTTGATCCCTGGCATCCCATATGGTCCCCCAAGCACTACTAGGAGTAATTCCTGAGTGCAGAGCCAGGAGAAACCCCTGAGTGTCACCAGGTGTGACCCAAAAAGCAAAAAAAAAAAAAAAAAAAAGATTTTAATAAACTTTGTAAGGTTTTCTAAAAAAATAAGAGTCTGGCAAGCTACCCATCTTATATTTGACATGCCAACAACCAGTAACAGTTATAGACCTCATTCCTTTGACCTGAAGGAATGGTTTGAGGCTCTTTATGTTGCGCTTTGGGCTACACTAGCATGTGACAGGGCATATGGAGATGTTACTGGTGTCCTCTCGAGCAAATCGATAAACTGGAGGACAAGTGATACAAGTGATTGTAAGATTTCAATAAAAATTTAATGTAACAATTTTTACCACATAGCCCATGACCTGAAATTTTTATTTTTTAAATTGAGGTCATACCAAAAAGTATTTATAGCCCACTGAACCAACACATTGCAAAGTTCAGGAAGTCCAGAACTTCCTGTGGTGCCAGGAATTGAAGAGTATTATGAGTTGTGCCTGTGTTCTTGTAACCATCCCATCATGGTTTGTCTGCACAGGTGTTTTCAACTTTGTCAGTACTATTTCCAGCTATGTTTATTGCATCCAATTTAATTTTGTCAGTATAAAAATTCAATGCATCAAAGCAACTTCGTTATTTGAGAACATTTTGTTACTCATATAATGTACATCAAAAATCACAGAAGTATAGATCATAATCCATGCTGTCATAAATTAGTTTGTTTTAAAACATGAAAATATAGCAAAAACCTAAAATTATGCTCTGATCACTATTAAATATTAGTGGTAAATAATCCTAGAAATTCTGCCTATAGTATATGATTATGTTTCAAATTAAAAATACATTTTAGCATGAGTTAAATTTTATTCCATAAATTTAGAACAGAAATATAAATATAGAACAGAAAACCCAGAAGATGTTATTTATATGGTATTATGCATAAGTGGTATCCTATTGTGTGAAATGTGTAATACTGAGCAATTATATAATAATTCAGTGTTTATTACTGTAAGAAAAATATTTTCTTGTAAGCTGAATGAAAAAGTTCAAGCAATTTATTAAATTATAGTAAAATATGAAAGCAAAATTTCACAAAATCACCTTACTACTATCTGGATTTTTAATCTGCTTATTGAATCTGATGATTGGTGTTTTTAAGACTTTTGATTTGGATATTTTTCCTTTTGTATAAAAGGAGGAAACAATTAAGGAAGCTAGGTGGATGGGGATTACTCAAAGAAGACTTTTTGAAATTTTTTACAATGGAATAATTTAGAATTTTATTATTATGTGTATTCTTTGCATTATTACATGGACAATTTATTGCCTTTAAATATCAGAGTATATCCTTTTTCAGACCCCTAATGTATATGCAATTTAAAATCATTTTTATAACAAACATTGATAATGAACTTAGAGCATACAAAAGAAATTATGAATTTATGTAGATCATGCATACATAAATTATGAGTTTATGTAGATCATACATAGGCACTCGGGAGGGAAGGCAGGTTCTAGCCTTGGCCTACCATGCCAGCAGAGCCTCGCAAGAAGCCAGAGGAACCACCACACCATGAGGGCCACCATTTTCAACATCCGGACTCGACAGCCCGTCAGAGCTCCACCCAAGAGAAAAGACAATCTTCCCCTTTGCACTCATCAGTAAATGCACTAGATGAGAGCCTACTACTAAGAGTATACCACCTGCAAAGCAGAGCCTGGCAAGCTACCTGTGTCGTATTTGATGTGCCAAAAACCAGTAACAATTATAGACCTCATTTCCATGACCTGAAGGAATGGTTTGAGGCTCTTATTCCTGGAGCAAGCAGATGCCCTTAGGCTACACTAGCATGCAACAGGACATATGGAGATGTTACTGGTGCCAGCTCGAACAAATTGATGAACAATGGGAAGACAAGTTATACAAGACAAGTAGATCATACACATATATTTAGGTATTACACTTGTTAATTCTATTAAAATTCAGAAAGCATTTGCATTGTTTATACATAGAAATTATTTAATAAGCATCTGTATAATGTTGCTAAATAAAAAATACTTATAATATAATTAGATGCCAGATATATTTAAGGAGGATATAATTTCACTAGCACATGTATATATATTATTGTTCACTGAGCAGACATGTTTATGATAGTATTTATGATCGTGAGCATTGATATATCGTTAGTTACTCTCAAAGTGCCAAATATCCTCTGTCAATGACTGTGTTTTAATTTTAGCCCACTTCTTTGTTCCCATACCACCGTTTCTCCCTGCTTAATAATCTCAACTTCGTAATTCAGGGCCAAATATTTGTTATTTTAACAAGCCTTTTTTTTTGTTTTTCTGTAAACTGTGAGTGAGGTCATCTGATATTTATCCTCTGATATATAATAGTAACATGATACTTTCCAGTTCTATCCAATTTGCAGCAAACTGCAAGATTTCATTTTTTATACGACTGCCTGGTTTCCTGTTGTCTGTTTATGCAACAGTTTCTTTATCCATTTATTTCTCATTGTCCATTTGGGTTGTTTTCATAGCACTAAGTGTTGCAATAACATAGCTGTGTAGAGATATTTGAAAGTTAATGTTTTTATGTTTTGAGAGAAGATGCCAAGAAGTAGTATCACTGGGGTCATAGTGGACACTATTCTTACATTTTAGAAAACATCCATATTCATTTTCATGGAGGCTGAGCCAGAAAACTTTCTGGCTCACATTCCCAGAAACAGTGAAAGAGGGTTTCCTTTTTATTGTATTCAGCTTATCTCTGATTGTTTCCAGGTATTTCAATACATGCTACTCAAACTGGTTGAGTTAGACAACATCATCTCTTTATCCATTCACCAATCTACTTTCCCATAGATATATTTGCTTATTTTTGTTAATTTGGAAAACATGTATGGATATAAATATACAAATTCAATATGCAGTCATCTAAAGTAATGTTTATTTTTTATTTAATTTTTTATTTTTAAAATTACAAAGATATACAATTAAAAAGTTCATATTTGGGTTTTGGTCAAACAGTGTTGCAGCACCCATCCCGCCACCAGTGCCCATCTCCCACCACCAACGTGCCCGGTTCCCTCCCCCTCCCCCCAGCCCTGCTCCATGACAGGTTCTTGATTTCTTTCCATTTCTCTCTCTTTCTCTTTTCCTTCCCTCGAGACTATGAATTACAGAACATACATTAAAGGGTTGTCATGTGTATCTTTTGCCTCTATTTAATGCTCAGTTCTAGGTTGGCATTAGTACCCTCAACAATTGTCAGCACACTGTTCCATTTCTGTCTTACCTAGCCTCTGAATCCCACACATTTGTGATAATTTCCACCTTTGACAGGACCTCCTGATATATGTTTCACTTGATCTTGGATATTGGTATCATAATATGTACCTATATATTTATGTTATGCAGATAAATGCAGTCATTCTGTATCTGTCTCTCTCCTTCTGGCTAATTTCACTCTCCCAGGACCAGCTGAAACTCTCCCCCAGGTGTGTGCGTGTCCCCTGCGTCTCCGCGGACCCAAACTGCCCCAGGGAAGAGCGGAAACTCCATCAACGGGAACCAAGGCGAACTGCCTTGGTTTCACCATGGAACCTTGGGCGCTGCGCTCCGGGATCATCCCAAAACTCAAAACCGTGCGGACGAGCTAGCGTCCGCGCACGCTCTTAATACCTGTCTTGCATGAGGTACCAGTGAAACTTGGTTCCTACATCCTTGCTACCCACCCAAAACCCGCAAACAGACCAGACACCTACTAACTGTACTATCTTGTCATCCAAGACCCCACATTTGCAACCTACAATAGTCATAATGGTAAGGCAACGCAAAGTTCCATCCAGCTCTGTGAGTGAAGTCACTAGTCCAGATGAGCCAAGCAATACCAGTGAGTTGTATAACCTCTCTGATAAGGAATTTCGGGAAGAAATGTTAAGGAGTCATAAGGAATTCAAAGAAGCAATGGAATGCAAACTCAATAAAATACAAGAGGACATATTAGAAGAAGTGAGGAAAATGCAAATGGAAATGACATATATTAAAAATGAGGTAAATGAAATGAAAAACACAGTGGAAAGCCATCATAGCAGAATAATAGCTACTGAAGAAAGAATTAGTGATCTCAAAGACGCGTCTCCAAAGATTCTCTACACAACACCAGAAGATAGAAAAAAGACTCACAATTACCGAACAGACAACAAGAGATAATCGGGATGAAGCCAGAAGAAACAACATACGGATCATTGGGGTCCCAGAAGGACAAGAAGAAAACCCTGATGAAGAAGAAACTGTCAAAGCCATCATTGCTGAGAAGTTCCCGGAACTAAAAAACACTTGCCTCAAGATCCAGGAGGCCCGTAGGATACCTGCTAAAAGAAACCCCAACAAGAATACTCCAAGACACATCTTAATTAAAATGACAAAAACTATAGATAGAGATAGAATACTGAAAGCAGCAAGATCAAAGAAGGAAATCACGTACAAAGGAACATCCCTAAGATTTACAGCAGACTTCTCTGATGAAACACTCCGAGCCGAAAACAATGGTGGGATATTGTAAAAGGCTAAATGAACTGCAGGCCTCATAAAGTAATGTTTAAATATCAAAAATATAACGTGGAGAAAGTCTTGATGGTTAATTAGGAAAGCAAAATAACAGTTTAAAAATATATACTTAAAATTTTGGGTCTCATTATTGGTGTTTTTGACTCTGTGGTTTGGATATTTAGACTGAAAATTCCTTAACTTTAATAATCAAACTTAAAAAGATGCCTGTCAATATGCAGGCTGGAGGGAGGGTGGTAGAGGAGGGAACCTGGGAACATTGGTGGAGTGAAGTTATCATTCATGTTGAGATTGACATTGGAACATTTCATGTCTAAAATTAGACTACGAATAACTATGTATCTTTAAAATGAATACTCCAGATCTCTGGTTTATAGAGCTCTCCCATTTTCTGGAGAAATGATCTTCAAAAATCTTTAATTTTTCTTAGATCAAAGAGAACTAAGGTATCAATACACATCTGTCCTAAGAATTGAAGATAGAGATAACTTGATTTTTAACCCCTGGTACCTGATGTCCCCTTATCAGTACCAAGTATGTCTGTCTTTGTCCCCCAGCACAAGTACCTTAGTGTCCTTTAAAGTATTCGTCCAGGGGCCGGAGCGATAGCACAGCGGGTAAGATGTTTGTTTGCCTTGCATGTGCCCGAACCAGGTTCGATCCCCGGCATCCCAGATGGTCCCCCCGAGCACTGCCAGCAGTAATTCCTGGGGCGAAGAGCCAGGAGTAACCCCTGAGCATTGCCAGGTGTGACTCAAAAAGCAAAAAATAAATAAATAAATAAATGAATGAATAAATAAATAAATAAATAAATAAGGTGTTTGTCCAGGCAATACTCACATCACCAGGCCCTAACACCATTGCTCTGTCAGTGTTACAGAGAGAGTTTGATGCAAGAGCACCAATGGAAGGGCTTCCAAATTGAAACAAAATCTGTAAATTTTCAACATTGGGAATATTGCAAAAGGTACATTATGCACATAATAGCAATACAAGAAAGAAGATATAAAAGAACAGAAAAATATTCAAAATTGCTGAGAATAGCTGGAAATTACTTAGATAACAAAATCAATCTGGAAGCTCAGACAATACTAAATAGAATTAAAAATAATAATAAAATTATGTACATAAGACACAGAATATTCTCTTTCATCACTTGATCACTTGATCACTTGAATCCTGTTATTCATCGATTTGCTAGAGCGGACGCCAGTAACATTTCCATTGGACCCTATCACGTGCCAATGTAGCCCAATGGCATCTGGTTGATTCAGGAATATGAAGAGCCTCAAACCGTTCCTTCAGGGTCTTAACTAGGAAGTCTGACCATCTTGTAGGTGGGCAGCCACGTGATCTTTTGACATCCCGTAGGATCCAGTCGGTAATGGCTCTAGTCCAGCGGTTGTCTCCAAATCGCATTACATGTCCAGCCCATCTTATTTTCGATGCCTTGGCAAACGAGACAGCATCCCTGATTCTGGAATAGCGACGGAGGTCAGAACTCGGATTCCTTCTCTCACTTGAGTGAGAGAAGGAAATTCTCTTTCATATATAGGATATTAAGAAACAGGATAGCAGAATAACAAATGTCCAAGGGCAACAGAAACTGAGAACTGGTCTTCAGTAGGACGCTGACCATAATGAGCTTGGGAAGCATTGGGGAGTGGTGGACGAAGTAAACACTGGTGAAATTGTGGTGTTGGAATGTTTATGCATAAAACCCTGCCACTAACACTTTATGAGCTACACAGTACCTAAAATACATGATTTTAAAACACCATGTTCAAAATACAGCATAATAATTATAAAGAAAAATATATGAAAGAAGTGATTATAGAAATATCTTTCATATGATATATGATTTATTAAAAGTAGCTACACTGAACATTTCAAAATTCTTTGAAACAAAACAAAATGGAATAAAATAAGCAGTTTTTAAAATTCTCTTTAGATAAATAAAACCCAACCCTAGACTTGTGTATTCATCAATGTTAACCTTTAAAAGCAAAAAGGAAAAGAGATCTTGTCAGAAAAACTAATCATAAAAAAATTGTCACTGATAAAACTAATGTGAAAAATATGCTAAAAGAAGGTCTTTGAAGAGTAGATAACTAATATAGTTCCAAGATATGCTTATGGAAAAATGTTACAGAAGGAATAGTAAAGACCAAATGAAATCATCCTTTCTCTCTCCTTAAAAAAATACTTAGAGGCACCATGATTTGCAACACTGCCAATGACAGGATTTCATGATCCAATGTCAAGCATAACATCTTCCATGACAATTTTCACTTCCAAAGTCTTCCCAGTGTTCCCCCTCCTCAACCCACATTTCCGCACCTTCCCTCACTCTGGGAAGAGCAGTTCTCTGGTTCTGTTGCCTTTGGCCATTTGTTTTGTCCTTAGACATAGAATGATCCCTCTAATACAAGGGATTTATATAAAAATCTTTATTTTCTCTTATCAAAATTGTTAAAAAGAAGACAATATTAGAAACTATTAATATCAATAATTCATTATTGATTAATAATTGTGGATGAGTTCGTGAATAATGGAGATGTTATAATAGATCAGAAGGATACATCAGTGTCACTATCATCTCACACATACTTTTGTTTGTGAGTTACACACAAACTCCAGAAGCAGAATAATGCTGTTTAAAATTAGTTTACATATGCCCAGAAGAAATATTCAAGTCATAATAGCTTTGAAATTAATTTCAAATTGCAAAAATTTGAAATTGCAGAAATATTCAAAATCATAGTTGCACAAGTGATTAATGTGCACCTGACCCTCTTGCTTTCCAGGTACCAAGTGGTCTCCCAGCTTTGCCAATGCAGCACTGGAGACTTCAAACACAGCCCGGGGCCCAGGTTATCCCTGGAAGACGCAGCAGAATATAGCAGAATTGCATCCTCGACCTTGTTTGACCACGTGGTGACGCTCTGGACAGCCAAAGCACAGCTTTATAGGTCTAACTCCTCCCCGAATTATATATAAATATATAATATTAATTAATGCATAAATATATATTACATTTATTATAGATTAATATTATATATTATATATCAATACTATTATATTGATTATATTAACAATATATTAATCGTAATATTAATATATGGTATTAATTATATAATGTAATTAATGAGTGTGCATATAAACAAAAAATACCTCAGTTCATAATAAATTAGTTTATCTATATCTGTATATATGTGTGTGTGTCTAGATATACATATGCATGTATATTCTCAAAGGCATCCACTAAATTACTAAATTTGGGATAGAAACCTATCATTTATCATGTTAATAAACGGAACCACATTAGATATAAATATAAAGGCACAGATAGAGTAAAAGTAGAAGGATAGGCCCAGAGCCATTGGACAGTATGCTTGTCTTACATGCAGCCAATCTATGTTTGATCCTGGCACCACATATGGTCCCCAAAACACCTATGTGACATTCGAACACAGAGCCGAAGATCAGAACACAGCTGTGTGTGAACCCTCAAATCAAACAAAGAGGCAGAGCAAACATATGTTAGACCTTAAGTTGACAAATTTATTTAGATAGTCGCCTTTCTCAAAAAAAACAAAACAAAGCTGAGCATCTCCCAGGATACCTTTAAAAACAGAGAGAACGAGTATGTCCACATTCTTCTCGTCTATTACTACTCCACTGGTTCATTCCATCCTTGCCCAGAAGGTGGCGTCGCCAAGATTAGAAACATCTCTGCTATACTAACAAATGACGGCTGGAACAGATTTAACTGCCAGACACTCTTAGGTTTTGTTATTCCAAATTATATAGATAGTGGTAAAGATTAAATTTTTCCCATTAATCTGAGTTTATAATCGCAAAGACAAATTTCACATCGGTTTAGATTTATATGATTTGCACGTATACTGCTTGATGTTTGCTAGGACCTTGAATCACATCCCAGAAAAAAAGTCATTTAATATGCCTTTTGGCCATTCGAATTTCTTCTTTTTGGAAGCTTCTGTTCATTTCTTCTCCCCATTTTTTGATGGGGTTGGCTGTTTTCTTCTTGTGGAGTGCTACCAGTGCTCTTCATCTTTAATCATCACTGTCTTCCCATTCATCATCAATTTGCTCGAGCGGGCACCAGTAACATCTCCATATGACCTGTCTCATGCAAGTAAAGCCCAAGGGCACCTGCTTGCTCCAGGAACATAAAGAGCCTCAAACCATTCCATCAGGTCATGGAAATGAAGTCTATAATTGTTACTGGTATTTGGCATATCAAATACGACACGGGTAGCTTGCCAGGCTCTGCCATGCGGGTAGCATACTCTTGTAGTCATCTCAAAATCCAGCATTTATTGATGAACCGTGCGGCCGCTGGTCTGCTAGGTGGAGTTCTGACGAGGGGGAAATCCGGATGTGGAAAATGGAGGCCCTCATGGAGTGGGGGGGTCGTCTGGCTTGTTGTGAGGCTCTGCTGGGGTGGCGGCCACCCCGCCAACTTGGCAAACCTTTTGTCACTTTGGTAAGTGGGGATGTGCTTGGTTGGCAGGCTTTGTAGCATATATAAAACAAAGGACAGGAAGCCACGGGCAATGAAAACCAAAGTTGAGACACTCTGCTGCTGGCAGAACTGAGTCGGACAAGCTGTGGGAAGTGTCCTGTCGGCCACATTCTTCATTATTAAGCCACTGAGATGCAGTTGGTGGCTGGTAAGAAGGAGCTCCTCACTGTAGGTTAAATCCTCATCATATGAAAAGTTGTCGGGGATGCTGCTGGGGTCCCCAAAAAGTTTCAGGACAGAAGTTCTTTTCTACCTCCAAGGACCCGGGGAACGGATGAAAACTCACAAGTCCAGTGCAGTTCAAAAAAGGCTTTTAATAGTACAACAGTCAAGCAACTGGTAAAGCTGGAACTCGGCTCGCCCCAGGCCCAGCTGACCATGGGACTCCCAGGAGGACAGATGGGTTTTGGGAGTGGGCCCATCACCTCTGGGGGTCCCGGAAGCAGCCTGATGAGACTCGCCCACCACACTAGTCACCACCTTCGCTGTCTGGACGCTGGGATGCTACCTTTAATCATCAGGGAGATGCAAATCAAAACAACAATGAGGTACCATCTCACCACAAAGAGACTGGCACACATCCAAAACAGCAAGAACAACCAGTGCTGGCATGGATGTGGGGAAATAGGGACTCTCATCCACTGCTGGTGGGAGTGCCGACTGGTCCAGCCCTTTTGGAAAACAATGTGGGCATTCCTCCGAAAGCTAGATATTGAGCTCCCATTTGATCTAGCAATAGCACTCCTGGGAATATACCCTAGAGACCGAAAAACACATAGCAGAAACACTATCTGTACTTCTTTATTCATCTCTGCGCTATTCACTATAGCTAGAATCTGGAAACAACCTAAATGCCCGAGAACAGAGGACTGGCTAAAGAAACTGTGGTTCATCTACACTATGGAATACTATGCGGCTGTCAGAAAAGATGAAATTATGAAATTTACCTGCAAATGGATGGACATGGAGTCTATCATGCTGAGTGAAATTAGTCAGAAGGAAAAGGACAGATATAGAATGACTGCATTCATTAATAGGATATAAATAGATACCAGTGTTTTACTAAGTGTGGGAAATGGTAATGGCAGATTAAAACTCACCACTGAATATACACAAAGAGACTTAAGTGATAAACTCTAAATATCTGCAGGGCTAGTCACAATGTGTAAAATAAGAGGGAGAGAGATGAAGAGACAGAGAGAGAGATAGAGAGAGAAAGAGAGGAAACTGGGGTACCTGCTATTAAGGCGGCCTGGGGGACGGGAGGGGAGGGGTACATTGGTGGTGGAAATGGGGCACTGGTGGAGGGATGGGTGCTGGAATACTGTATTACCAAGAACCAATTATGAACACCTTTGTAATTGTATGTTTCACGGTGGTACAATAAAAAAATTAAAAAAATAAAAAATAAAAAAAAATAAAGAAACAACCATGAAAGGATATTCATGGAATATCAGAAAAAAAAAGTCATTTAAATAATTATTATTGATTTCAAGGAACTTAGCAAGATATTTTAAAACAATTTAAATTGAGTAAACTATTTAAAGATAACTGTATATATAAAGATAACTATATATATAAAGATAACTATATATAAAGATAAATATATATAAATATATATATTTGTTAATCTATTGCACAGACCAAACACTAGAAGCACTCAGAGGACATCATCCCAATATCAATGTTTTGGATGGATATGTTAATAAAGACTTGCTAATTTTATTTGGCAAAAAATTCCACTCTATAATATTTGAATCCTGTATTAAAACTCCAGTTGGTGAATGCAAAGTATTTAGAATTATCAATGAGAATGGTTTAAGTTTTTAATATAATTTGATTGAGCTGAATAAACCATTTGTTCAATAAATTGAAGTTCCTGGGCTGCTTCTGGGTGTGCTGAAGAGGACTATTAATTTGTGCATCACCCTCAAGTATGGCAAAAAAGATGACTAAGCGCATAAGTGGGAATGCCCAGGGATGGTCGTAACCAGTTGATATTACCTAATAGTTGCTGAAAATCATTTAAAGTTTTTAAATTATTTTTTCTGATTTGTAGCTTTTGTGGAATTACCATAGCATTATTAATAATTTGACCTAAAAATTCCCAAGGTACTGAATGCTGGACGTTTTCCTTGGCTAGTTATAAGCCCCAATCCTGTAGTTCAGTAATAGTAGAAGAATAGACATTTTGCAAATTAATTTCAGGAAGAGCAGTTATAAGGATATCATCCATATAATGAATTAACTTGGCACCTGGATATTTTTGCATATAGTCTCCAAGGGTTGATTAGCAAAATGTTGACACATAGTCGGACTATTCATCATGCCTTGAGGCAACACTGTCCAATGATACCTTTTATTAGGTTCTTCATTATTCATCAATTGGACAGTAAATGCAAATTTTTCTTTATCCTGCTCAGCAAGGGGAATAGTATAAAAACAATCTTTTAAATCAATAGCAATAATATTCCAGGTTTTTGGTATCATAGCAAGATTAGGAAGGCCAGGCTGCAAAGGGCCCATAGGCTCCATGCATTTATTGACCTGGCGTAAATCTGTTAACATTCTCCATTTGCCTGATTTCTTTTTGATTACTAAAACTAGAGAATTCCAAGGACTAGAACTTGGAAAAATATGACCCAAGTTGAGCTGTTCTTTTACCAATTGTTGCAAAGCCATTAGTTTTTCAGTAATTAAGGGCCACTGCTCAACCCACACTGGCTCCGTGTTTTTCCACTTAATGGGTAAAGCTGTTTTACGAGCAGCGGCCCGCATTAAAAAAAATGCGGCTGTTTACAAAGGTTTCTACGTTTAGTCATAACAATATCCATTTTTTTCAACAAATCTCTGCCCCATAAGGTTATTGCAATAGGCAAAATATAGGGCTGAATAACAGCCTCATCTCCATCGGGGTCAGTACACCTGAGAGGCTCATCACTTTGTTGAATATCAGTCATGACACCCAATCCTGTAAAAGTTGCTTTAAGCACATGGTGTTTTTCCATCCAGAGGGCCAATGATGTGAAGCAATTATGGCTGTATCGGTCCCTGAATCAAGCAAACCTTTAATTTTAGTACCATCTTCAAAAGTAAGGTTTATCCTCTGAAAGGAATTGTGTACAAAAATCCTCAACATTAATTAGTGATGCCAGACCCTTGTTCCTTATCATTAGGAAATGGCAGTTTTGGCAATACAAGAAGCTGAGCAATTTTTTCACCTTTAAAAATACGTATTTCAGCCCTTACAGAAACAATGAGCATAATTTTATTTTCAAAATTACCATCAAAAAATTTCACTTGAACATTTACACCTTTGATTTCATAGTATTCTGCCAATTCACTGTATCACTGTCTTCCCGTTCATCATCGATTTGCTCGAGTGGGCACCAGTAACATCTCCATATGACCTGTTTCATGCAAGTAGAGCCCAAGGGCACCTGCTTGCTCCAGGAACATAAAGAGCCTCAAACCATCCCATTAGGTCATGGGAATGAGGTCTATAATTGTTACTGGTATCTGGCATATCAAATACGACACGGGTAGCTTGCCAGGCTCTACCATGCGGGTAGCATACTCTTGAAGTCATCTCAAAATACAGCATTTATTGATGAACCGCGTGGCAAAGCGGCTTTGAAAGCCAGGCTGTGATAGGCTGGTCTGCTGGGTTAACAAGTTTAGTTATATTAAAAGTTCAAAAACAAGACTTGCTCCGTGACCCTCTAGCTTCTGTCAACTAATCCAAATGATTGAGGAGGCAAAAGACCATAGATATTTGTTGGAATTTCATAACAATTTTAGGAGATAAAAACAAATCCTGAATAGCTGAATATCCAAAGCAGTACTATCCTTAGCAGTTTGCAAAGTTATATAAGTAGATTTGTTATCCAGCATTTCAGATTTTGAAATATGAATTAAAGCAGGAGTGCCTTTAGGTTGAGGGGGAGGGAGCAGACAGACTGCAGGGCGATTTAGATTTAAAGCTGCGGCCTGCCTTTGTTTCCATTCTGCTTGGCTTTTGGGCGGCTACTGCTGAGCCGCTGAATTCTGCTCCCTCCGCCCATCCGAATGGGATGAGGACTTTTCTGGGGAACTGTGGGAATGTTTGAGGCCTTAGAAGGGGCTGGAGCCACGAGGCTCGACCCCCCCACCCCTTATGAAAAAAAAGGCTGTCTGAACTGCAGGAACTGCTGGAGCTGCTTGAGCAGCCAGGTTTATTTCTGAATAAAAGGTAGGCTGAGTCCGTGGCCGCTGGGCTGGAGCCTAGCTGGTGGACTCACTCTCCAACAGATCTATGAGAGTGTCGCTGGGAGACCCAAATTTTATGTGGGGCCCTGGGCCAGGGCCCTTAATTCGTTTCCCGACTGCTCTGTAGAGTGGGTGCAAGCAGTGACCCATTTCTATGCCTTTTGGAGTAGCAGTCCTTGGTTTTATGTCCCATTCTGCCGCACCTTTTGCAGAGCGCAGAATCAAAAGGCTGGGAGCGGTTTCTTCCGTCCCTTTTCTTAGGACAATTTTTTCTGAAATGTCCCTTTTGACCAATCAAAACATCTCATTTGATTAGCATTTTGGAGTTCTGCAGCCAACACTTGAGCTTGGTATCTTGCAGACCCTACTTCACGACAAGCGCAAATAAAGTCATCTATAGTAGCTTTTCCTATCAACTTTGAGGCTCTAATTGTCTCTTGCATCAGGCAAAGCATTTTCCACCGCCAATGTGGATGTAAGTAATTCACGCACAGCAGCATCTGGGACAGATTTTTCTAAATTATCCTGTAATCTGGCTAAGAAAGCTATATAAATTTTATTTGCTTGTTGTAATACCTTAGTAAATGGAATTAGTTGCTTTCCTGGTGCTTCCAGATTATGCCATGCTTTCAAGCATGTATTAGTAGTCAAATCTAAAATATCTGCAGGTATTTAAAGTTGTTCTGCAGCCGTTAACCAATTGCCTGTTCCCATGATTCTTGCTATGGTGGCTTCAGCATTCTTGGGGAACCTTTTCGTGAAATTTATTCTGCTTCCTCTCCACCAAGCTTTAAATTGAATATACTGTGATTTTTCCAAAACTGCCTTTGCAATTGCTTGCCAATCACAAGGAAGTAAGACATTAGCTTCAGCAAAATTCTCTAGCAAGGCCAGAACAAATGTAGATGTTGGGCTATACGTTGAAACAGCCTGTTTTAGGGAGGTCAGAAACTTGAAAGGAATAGCTTGATAAGCACCTTTATATCTATAAGTTTGTGTATTTAGATTATGAGCAACAGGAAATGCCATAGCCTGAAGCTGTGGATTATCATCAAAAGAATCAGGAATATTCATTAAGACAGGCAGCTCATGATTTAACTTATATTGACTTGGAGCTGTAGCTACTTCCTGGTTCTGATATTGGGGAGTTGGAATAGCCTGAACTTGAGGTTGACAAAGGGAATCGTTAAGCCCCTGTAGGAGTGAAACTCGGTCACCTAGGCCTACTTGACCTGTCTGCCTTTTCACTCAGCAGATCTAATTTCTTACAGAGATGACTAATTTCTCTCCAGAGCTCTGCCTCTTGTGAAGGCGCCTCTATTTCTGTATCAGAATCAAAACTGTCATTCTGCTAGACTGCCAGCCTTGTTTTGGTTTTAGAATTTACCAAGGCAGGTAATGCTGACAATGGCTCTCTAGGGGTAATTCAAACTGAGCAGTTGGTTCCTCAGGAAGAGGCACCAGGGGTGGGGAGAGAGGTGGAGTTGGGCGAGAAGAAATTATGTCCTCCTCCTCCTCTGAATCAGATTCAAACGGCATTAAAGCTGAATTAATACAAGCGTATGCACCCCATTCTTCTGCGGGAATTAGATCACCTTTCCTATGAGTACAGTACGCCTTAAATCCTTCCCAACCTTTTTCCATACTTTTTAGGTTGAACTGTTCCCTGCTCTCTGGTTCAAACCAGGAGCAATGCTTCTGTACTCCCTTAAGGAGACCTTTTAAAACACTCTCTTTCAATGGCAGTCCAGCTGCCTTAGTGAGAATCATAAGCATATCAGTATACGTATCTAACATGATGTGGAGTTTCCCATCACAATAAAATTACTCTGGCTTTCAGGAGGCTATGCAAACCCCGTGCAACTTATTTCCTCGTATTCCTGCCCTGTAACCTTAACCAGTGTTTTACCTTCAGGCCTGCCCCAAATTGGGCACCAGATGAAGCAGGAATGTCCGTCGGGTAGGAGGCACAGAGATGAAACTACGGGCACAAGACGTATTTCCATTAATATTTTTAATAATCACCAGCCGGAGGGGCAGCAGCTCTCATCTTGGTGGCTGACTGGCAGCAGCTGACTGACCACAGCTAACTGGCCAGAGCTGACTGACTTGAGCTGACTGACTCTCAAACAAAGACCCCAACTTCCTTATATGCCAACACAACAAAGGGCAATAAAACTTAGAGTTAAGTTTACATAATTGACACTACAAGGACATTTTACATTTTTACCATAGGATTTATAGTGGTAGGGAGGAGACAACCAGGAGCCAGAAACCTGCAGGTGGTGCTATCTCAGTGAGTGGGATAAGGAAAGAATGCAACAGTTTGTTAACTTAGCCTTCCTAAATTGCCGCAGAAGGGGAGGTCTTGTTCATAAGACTCCATCTAGGGCTAATTAGAGCCAACAAGGTAATGTGCAGAGAAATGACCTAGGATAGCCTGGTCTGTGTAACTGCAGCTTGATTAACAGTCTCACTAGGGAATTCTACATACTAACTCTATTGAGAAACAGTCTGCCAGAAGACCCCATGTATCTGTTCACTGTATCACTGTCTTCCCATTCATCATTGATTTGCTCCAGCGGGCCCCAGTAACATCTCCATATGTCCTGTCTCATGCTATTAGAGCCCAAGGGCATCTGCTTGCTCCAGGAACATAAAGAGCCTCAATCCATTCCGGAATTAGGTCTATAATTGTTACTGGTATTTGGCATATCAAATACAACACGGGTAGCTTGCCAGGCTCTGCTGTGCAGGTAGCATACTCTTGTAGTCATCTCTAAATCCAGCATTTATTGATGAACTGTGAGTCTGCTTGTGGCCGCATGAGTCGGGCTGTGATAGGCTGGTCTGCTGGGTGGAGTTCTGACGAGAGAGAAGTCTGGATGTGGAAAATGGAGGCCCTCATGGAGTGGGGGGTCGTCTGGCTTATTGCAAGGCTCTGCTGGGGTGGCGGGCCAGGGCTAGAACCCGCCATCCCTCCTGGGCGCCTCGTGAGTGGCTGGGCACAGGGAGAGCAAGAAGCAGCTCTGCCCCATGTCTGTCTCTGGATCAGCATACCTGGGCCGGATTAAAAAAGACTGCAGCAGGGTAGATCTCGATGAGCCGGACTGTGACTTATCTGTTAACAGGCAGTATTCATCAGAACCTTCTTTCGCATATCCTTAGATCTACTTACTGCTACAGAGTCACAAAATGTAGAACAGAGAGATTAATGAAAAGCATCCTAAAAAGGTGATATTTTGAAAGATAAACATCTGTATAACATTGCAGACAATGTTTTATGATTAAAAGAAATGATGATTAAAAGTTGCACTGGGAGCTACATGGCTGCAGAAGTCATACATAAAGTGGGTATTATGAAAACATTTGTTTATCCAAAACGCAAAACTGGTTTATTCCAGACACAATGAAAGCTGTCACAGAGAAAAAGAAGCTAACTCCTTATGAATAACTTAATTCATTAAAAATTAATGAGTGTGCATGTAAACAAATACATCAATTCATAATAAATTAGTATTGTAGCATAATTATAGAACAAGTATCACAATGACAAAAAAGTTATCAAAATGAGAGTGAAAATATTGAGCCAAATTATAAGATTTTTTTTTTTTTTTGGGTCACACCAAACAATGCTCAGGGGTTACTCCTGGCTCTGCACTCAGGAATTACTCCTGGGGGTGCTCAGGGGACCACATAGGATGCAGGGGATCAAAACCAGGTCCTCTGAGTGCCAGGTAAATGCCCTACCCACTGTGTTATCGCTCTGGCCCCATAAGATAATTTTTAAATGCAAAATTTCCTTAAGATAGTATCAAAAGTCATTAAAGAGCTGCAAATACTATAGATAACAAAATAATTGAAACAGTTAATGTGGGTAAAAATAACGAAGATAATAAAGTTACCTTAATCAAAATCAATTTTAAAGGTGTACAGGTAACACAAAACAGCAAGACACATTGACAGGGTAAACAAAAAAAAATAGGAAATTAACAACTTTGTTGGAACCATTGAAGTCACGTTTGTGAAGATAGTAGAATAAAATTGCCGAAAAAGTTTGTATATGCATGCATATGCTGACAAACAGCATTAGAAACAAATGTTTTGCAACATGGAAATTATCAGATTTACCACAATCAATAAAATTCAAGAAAACACGTGCATGTTTGCGTACAAGTGGGCACACACATATGCACACTATGAAATATTGATAATGTTAGAAATAGGATATTCATTATTCTTTGGGGGCCAGTTAATAAGTCAAATTAACATAATATGTTAGTATTATGGGGAAAAACCAAACTGAATGACAATGACACATGAAGGATAATTCTTCATACATGTGGATTCTAAAGTCAATGAGTAAAACGCATGTCCTCAGTTTTGGCTAGTGGCCTGGGATTTTAAGGAGGATGAAAGGAACTAATACACTGTGATTCATACGATTGAAACAGAAGCCTGTAATTAGATATTTACCCAGAAAAATTATAGATTCCTGATCAAAGCTAATTTCTTATTTAAAAAACTATAGCTTGAATTCAGGGTCAATTTCCTTCCTTGCGCCTAAGCCAGTGGAAACATTTCTTGTGAGTTTTCAAGGACTTCATTCACTTTTAGCCAAAATAACCCATGTGCTAAATGAAGACTCCTCGGAATAACGGACTGCTACGAACAACTTGTGTCTCTGTGGCCACAAAAACACACAACTCCAGACAAAAATACTACACCATGGAACAAAAGCAAATAAGTAATTTAAAGAGACAAATTAACCCCTGTTTGTCATGAATAAAATAAGCAAAAATAAAAGATTAGAAAAACCCCAAAAAATAATAAATGTTTTATCTATGCATAACAAGTAAATGCATAAAGTGGTATATACTATCGTATAATATCTTCCCCAGTGAGAGTGAATTGACATGTTAATTTATTCTAAACCACAAAATGAATGTTAAACAGAACCTGTTAGTTAAATCTTTATTATCTAAATAATCTTCAATAGTTGATTGACTGGAATCACTACTATTAATAATGTCTATATAAGGTCCTTAATGGATGGCTACAAAAATTAAGCTTCTAGTATTCCACTGTAAGACACCATTTATCCCTTATATGTTTAAGAATAGAACAAATGGACTAAGGGAAAAGAAATTTAAATTTCTTTTAAGTTCTTAGTGAATCAACCTTTCACTAAGTAGGTATTGCAGTGTTTCAATCCTTGATGGCCTTGTTTAATTTCCAGGAAATGCTTTACTGAAGATAGATTTGTGGGAGCTCATTTTTCCCCTATACCAGTTTGTAAGTCAAAGCTTTAATTTAATTTTAATTTATAATTCAGTGAGTTATTGTCCATGCTCTCTAAGCAGTATCTGAGCCAGGTCTGTCTGTCCCTTATCTCATATTCAAGAATTCCCCTAAAATTATAATGAGACTCTTGTTTAAATTTTGCGGCATCATAAGGAATAATCAATTTTAACTACTTAGTTAATTAAGACTTGACAATTGGTGCATTACTGCATATATTAAAGCCAATTAAAATTTCTATCAGAGAGGAACTAGGAGGCCTTTTATCTTCTATTCCTTTAGTAGATTATTTTAATAAACGTCAGGTTTCTGTTTGAATCAAAGTGTGTCAGCCTGTTTTAGACTTTAGCCTTCATTGTTATTAGAAATTTCTTTTGTATTATTCCCTCCTCCCTCCATTTTCTTCTTTTTTCATCATTTCTTCCTCTGTCTTTTCTTTTCTTTTCTTTTCTTTTCTTTTTTCCTTTTTTGGGTCACAGCCGGCAATGCTCAGGGGTTTCTCCTGGCTTTGCACTCAGGAATTACTCCTGGCGGTGCTCAGGGGACCACATGGGATGCCGGGGATTGAAACCCTGGGCCACTGGCCGGCGCGTGCAAGGCAAATACCCTACCTACTGGACTATCGCTCCGGCTCCTGTCTTTTCTTTTTTTGATTGTTACTATTACCTGTTATGCTGTATTAGTGAATTTCTCACTGTTCTATCTTTGAGATTTTTTTCTTCAAATAAATATTGTAGGAATTAGAAGAATCAACAAAAGAATGCTCATTTACAAGTTTTAAAGATTCCAGGTCAGCTTTGTTCTGACGAACAATACCTGGTTATTTTCTTCTCTATCCTTAAGAACCTGGATTGCACTATAAAATCAGTAGCTAAGAAATTTTGTACTGAAAGGGTAGACCTCAGAGCACCACAAAACAAATACCTGACAATATCACTCTTTTAGAGCCTAATTATCATTTAAACAGAATAGAAAGCATTGAATAATCAAAAAGGCTAGGTTATGCATTAAAGCAGATTATCAAGAAGTGAGGAAATAAAAAGATGAATGAGATAATGACAGTGGTGAAAGTCTTAGATATTTTGCTAAATGAAGGGCATAGTTATTTTGTACATGAATGCCATAAATATTAATATTAACAGAACTGCACTACAGAGAGTATAACAAAAATGCTTATCAAAAATAGAGTATTTCCTTTTTGTGTGAACATACAAAAATATCATCAATTATATGTTTTGATATCTAATGCTTTCTCATTTGGAATGCTTTCTTATATGATTTTTCCCCCATAATCACTCTATTCTCTGTCAATCCAAATGTTTTTTCATATATAAAATATCCAAGGTCTGGCGCACATGTTGCCTGGGGTCACATGCTGCCTGAGCCCACGTGGCCGAGCACATGTGGTGCCCGAGTATGTGTGTTGCTCGCATCTCCCTTCTTGAGATGTGTACTCTCTCTCTCACTTTCCCTCCTCCTTCCTTTTCCTAAAACCTCCTTAATAAAATCTGTTTTACTTAAAACAAATCCAATGTCTCAGTTTTATTCAATTAGAATATTTGGAGATAATGGCAGAGGCAGCGTTTTATCAAACTCTCCATCTGATACTTTGGTACATCAAACTTGGAGAATTTCAGATCTTCTCATTTTCTGTTAAGTGCCTTCTCTTTAAGCTAAACCAACATTATTATGGACTTTCATGACTCGATTCTGTTGACTTTGTTTTAGACGTTTTTAGTATCAGTTGTGCCACTTTTTCTGTTGAAGAAACTGAAAATACTTCACTGAAAATTGTAATTAGAGTAATTATCTAGTTATACATTCTACTCATAAAAAATCTTTTATTTTTACTATTGAAAGGGAAATCTTCTTGGTTGGTTAGAAACTAACTAGTTAGTTACAAATTAAGCAAACTCTTACAATATGTATAAAAATGAATTCACAGAGAGACGATGCCTATTTCAGTTATACTGGTGCTCTAAAGGAAGCCTATTTTGGTTTAAACTTTGTTTTGTTGTTGTTTTGTTGGGCTTTTCTCTTTTTGGCTTTTTTGGGTCATACCTGGCGATGCTCAGGGGTTACTCTTGGCTCTTGGCTCTGGAATTGCTCCTGGCGGTGTTGGGTGATCATTTGGGATGCCGCGAGACCAAACAGGGTTGGCCGCATAAAAGGCAAACGCCCTACCTGCTGTGCTATAACTCTGGCACCTGGTTTAAACTTTGGATTTTAGTTCTGTCTAGTTAAGAACTAAGGACCAACTGGGCTCTTACATTCACCATCAAGTAGACACTTATGAATTGCTAATTTGTGGACTGAGGAGCAACAGCAGCCAAATCTGATGAAATTAGAAATATTTTCTGCACAATAAAAAGTAATACAATGGTCTCTCTTTGAAATTTTGAGAAGTATCAGTTGTAAAAGAAAATAAAAGAAGATGCAAAATCTATTTGGAATGGAAAAGAACTATCATACAATCTCTTATTCTTTGTGAGATTTATGACTTTTAAATAGCGAAATTTAGTTTGAAATTTGAAGATTAATAGATTCCTAGCTGTGTCTTTTGAGTGCACAAATATTACTAAGACAATTTATCTGAAAAAAAATTAAGTTTTATTCTTACTTGAAAGGAATTTAACAATCCTAACCTTTGTATTGAGTTGACATGCAAATTATATTTTTTGTAGCCATTTGTTCATTCATTTGAAAACCTCTACTAAACACTTAATGCCATTAAATATTTATGAAGTACACCTTCTGGTTGATGTCAATCAAGAAACTACCATAGTGAAAATACTTAATCTGGAAAAAACCTCCAATGTCTCTAAAAATTATGAAGCAAAACTTCTCTCCTCTTTGGATAAAGTTATGACTAAAGTACAAATCTTTTCAAATAAATGAAAACTATGTTGGTTATAATGACTTTAATAAAAAATTATTTAAGGTTGGATTTTCTAAACTCTGTATTGAGCATTTGATAGATTCCCTTCTCAAAGTTTAGAATCAAATAATTATACTTTATGAAAAAAATTTCACATACTACTTGATATTTATGCTTTCCAAACTACAAAAGATGTTGGATAATTATGCATAGCTTTCTGCTTTTCAAGTTCTTCCTAAAACAGTTCTAAATATGTACCAAGTTCAAATGTACCAAGTCTTGCCTGGACTTGTACATTTGAACCAAGTCCTGCCTAGACTTGGTACATTTGATTTGATCCCACAAATCCCATATGGTTGCCCATTGACTGCCAGAGGTGATTACTGAGTGCAAAGCCAGGACTTAAGCTCTGAGTACTGCTGGATGTGGTCCAAAAAGAAAAAGAATCTTTAAAAATAATCATTGAAATAGAACCCTATTTAATGGGGTTGCGAGGTGGGATAATGGTAGAATAAAGCCTCTATCTTAGTTGGAAGGAAACTCCCAACTCCTGTAGTGTCCCACAGGATTCAGGGTACTCATAACAGAGAGCATACTGCAAGTAGTGGGATTTGAAACAATTCATGGATCACCATGAGAAATCTCTTTTTTTTTGCTTGGGGGCACACCTAACGATGCTCAGGGGGTTATTCCTGTCTCTGCACTCAGGAATTACTCCTGGCTTTGCTCCAGGACCATGTGGGTTGCTGGGGATCGAACCTGGATCGCCTGGATCAGCTGTTTGCAAGGCAAAAAGTCCTCCCCCACTGTACTACGGCTCCAGCCCCACGCCGACGAATATTAAGAAGAGAGTAATAGCTCCAGAAGCCCTATTTCTCAGGCTGTTAGTAGTCAAGAAAACGCTGCTGTTTCTCCTCCAGATGGAATGTGTCAGACTCTTCCTAAGCAGCTGTCCTTGACAACTGTGTTAGGAGATTGGCGCCGCGGCAGAGTGCAGTAAATCCACTTTTTTCTGCCTAGAATAGTTTTCACAACATTGGCTGTCATCCCTCTTTCCCACAGAACTCAGTTCTGTGTCATCTTCTTCCACTTAAAAAAAAATTTTTAGTAACTAATTTAATTTTAGTCTAAGGCAAATGATACATAGTCCCACTATGATAGCATAGCTGCATAAAACAGAATAAATTCTTTGTGAGTTTTATTGAGGGGGCAGAGGAAGGTGGGGGTTGAATACTCATTGAAAACATTTATCTCATTGCCAACTTTTGGGCCATGATTTATTGGGGCTACACCTGGCCCCGCTTCAGACAGTAGATTCTGCACCCAGGAGACACTTCTGGCAGGCCAGGGAGACCATACGGGATGCGCCGCTGAACAAAGGCCAGCAGCATGCGAGGCAATCACCGTATGCAAGGTGCTATTGCCTCGACCCTCCAAGCTACGTTGCATTAAATAATTTATTATTTTAAATAATAAAAATTTTAAATAATAAATTATTACTTTAAATAGTAAATAATTATTTTAAATAATAAATTTTAAATAATGAATTATTACTTTAAATAATAAATAACTATTTTAAATAATAAATCATTTTTTTAAATAATAAATGTCATAGTTATAAAATGTCAAAACAGGAAAAATATAGAAAAGAACCAAAATCACCCATAATACCCTCATTAGAATTAAGTATTATTACTATTTTCTTCCAATTTATTCTTTCTTTCTTTCTTTCTTTCTCTCTCTTTCTTTCTTTCTTTTTCTCTTTCTTTCTTTCTTTCTTTCTTTCTTTCTTTCTTCCTTTCTTCCTTCCTTCCTTCCTTCCTTCTTTCCTTCCTTCCTTCTTTCCTTTCTTTCTTTCTTTCTTTCTTTCTTTCTTTCTTTCTTTCTTTCTTTCTTTCTTTCTTTCTTTCTTTCTTCCTTCCTTCCTTCCTTCTTTTCTTTCTTTCTTTCTTTCTTTCTTTCTTTCTTTCTTTCTTTCTTTCTTTCTTTCTTTCTTTCTTTCTTTCTTTCTTCCTTCCTTCCTTCCTTCCTTCCTTCCTTTCTTCCTTCCTTTCTCTTTCTTTCTTTTCTTTCTTTCTTTCTTTCTTTCTTTCTTTCTTTCTTTCTTGCTTTCTTTCTTTCTTTCTTTCTTTCTTTCTTTCTTTCTTTCTTTCTTTCTTTCTTTCTTTCTTTCTTTCTTTCTTTCTTTCTTTCTTTCTTTCTTTCTTTCTTGCTTTCTTGCTTTCTTGCTTTCTTGCTTTCTTGCTTTCTTGCTTTCTTGCTTTCTTGCTTTCTTGCTTTCTTGCTTGCTGGCTTGCTGGCTTGCTGGCTTGCTTGCTGGCTTGCTGGCTTGCTGGCTTGCTGGCTTGCTGCTTGCTGGCTTGCTTGCTTTTTGGGTCACACCTGGCGATGCTCAGGGGTTACTCCTGGTTCTGCACTCAGGAATTACTCCTAGAGGTGCTCGGGGACCATATGGGATGCCAAGGACCAAACCCGGGCCGGCATGGGCCGGCTGCGTGCAAATGCCCTACCCACTGGACTATCGCTCCGGCCTCTCTTTATTTAAACACTGTGATTTACAAAGCACAAAGCTTTTCACAATACCATTGTTAGAAAGATTCATAGTTCAACAATCCCACCACCAGTGTGATCCCACCACCAAAGACTCACATTTCCCACCCACTCCTGTCCCCATGACTCTACACTCAGCCAGCACTAATTACATTGACTATAACAGCCCATATTTGAGAATGCTATTGATAAAGTCATGACTTTTTTACTGGGTTGTTATGTGCAAGTTGGGTTGATTTCTGTTCTTGCATTCACTTTCTGAATTCTAGAACCTAGTAGTTTTCTACTAATCAACTCCAAACCCTCCACCATGGAACCATTGACAACACTTATTTCAAATTTTTTCTCAACCTCTGTCTGAGCTTGTCCTAAGCTTACACTGAATAATCCATTCTATATTGCTTGTTGGAGCTAGTTCTCTAAATTCAGTTGATGAATATATTCTTAAATGAAAACCAATAGAGATTATTAATCTTAACTGGATCCATTGTGCCATTTGAGCCCACCGTATAAGAAATTATGTATATGTTCCCACAGAACAGACATCATGACCACAGACTTGTGATTGGATGCCCCATACTTAATTCTATACAACGTGTTGGGATGCCTGGTACATCAGTATGTCTGGTTTGGAGAAAACCGGCAGTCACAAAGTGGCCGCACTCCAAGGGGAGAGGTGGTAGCAGCTCTATTATGTGTCTCTGTCTCTGGATCATGGCCATCAGCGTCAGAAGCAGTTTGTGGGCTGGCCCATCGAGCCATGCGAGGGGAAAGAGATGGGGAAGGGTACCCAGCTGCATCTCTTGAAAGCCTGGTGACTTTAGCCACTGAGACCCACATATCTGGGCTTGAAATCGGCTTCTCTCTTGGGTGTGGCTCTGATGAGCTGTGGGAACCTCACGCATCCAATCACAGTCATCTTCAAGGTCCATTTATTCTTAAGTATATTTTTACATCTAAAAATATGCTATATGTAGATACCCTGGTATATAACTTAATTTTGTATTTTTATGCATTTATGCATCCTTAAATATTTAAAATTATGGATTTAAAAATTACACACTAACAAGTTGTTTATGATAATGTATTTAATACATATGTTTAGGGATATTTTAAGTTCTTTGGTTAAAATACATTTCTTGCAGGTATGTTTCTGCATATAATAGACTTTAAACCATTGTACAGATAAATTTGCCAAGGGGGTGCATTTGTCTGTGCTCAACTGCTTACTCCTGGGTTTGTGCTCAAGGATCACTCCTGTTGGTGCTCGGTGGTGCATATGTAGTGCCAAGGTTAGAACTCAGGTTGGCTGCAGGCAAGGAAGTGCTTTAGCTGGTGTGTTCTCTGGTCCGTATACCTAAGCAAATCATTCCCAAAGCATAATGGCAAACTTGTTTATTGAAAACAAAATCATTTAAGCTACTTTTCACTTGATCACTTGACATCCTGTTATTCATCGATTTGCTCCAGTGGGTGCCAGTAATATTTCCATTTGACTCTGTCACGTGGCTGCCCACCTACGAGATGGTCAGACTTCTTCGTCAGGCCCCTGAACGAATGGTTTGAGGCTCTTTGTATTCCTGAAGAAAACACATGCCATTGGGATACACTGGCACATGATAGGGTCAAATGATAAGCTACTTTTATACTTTCAAAGAGATTATTGAAGACTACTTTGTAGAAATTACTTCATTTTATTATTTTATTTTGTTCCCTAATTTTTCGGAATTTAAAAAAAAATATTGATTCAGATTCCATGACTTATAATGGTATTAATGCTGTTTCTCATGCACATAATTCTAACGCCAGACCCAGCATCCCTGGATCCACCTCTCTCTCTCAAGGTCCTCAACATCCCTTCCTGTGAAAACTCCACCCCCAAAGCCATTGTATGGATCGGTTTCTCAAAATGTTGCCTTTCCACCTTTGTTGCTAACTCACAGTGCATCTATAAGTCCATCATATATAATACCTTCCTGTGAAGATTTAGGTCCTATTTAATTATTTTAAAGGGGCCTGTTTTCAAAAAGCATGCTTTCTCTGCATTCCCCATGTCAATAATGCCACTATAGTGTTGAGGAAAATTCTCAAGCTTTGCTTTTTGGGAGTAATCTTTTGCAGCAAACTTTTCACATAAATGAGATTTCCAATGGTTTATTTTCTTCTTAAAATAGAGAAGAGTTTTCTGGAATTGTTTGAATGTTGAAGGCTGTAGTTGGTTCAAGCAGCAGCTCCGTAGAATCATCTTGATTGTCAGAATCAGCTATTAGGGCTACATGAAATAGTTAGCTCCTACAACAATGTTCAGCACTTTGTAATACAAAGAAAATTTTATTTGTTAGTTACTCTTTATAGTCAAAGTAACACAGAAAAGTAATGGAAGCACTTACTAAATCCCTGTGCTTGATTTCAAAAAAACACCTTTTTAATGTCAAGTTTGTAATTCTGTGATCATTATTTGTTTTTAAAAGAGAGCAGAGATATATCAAAATTGATTAAGCTTGCAAGGCATGCTGCCTACTCATGTTTGATCCTTGGCATACCATAAGGGTTCCCTGAACCTGACAGGAGTATCACTGGGTGCAGAGCCAGTAATAAACCCTGAGCACTGACAGTGTGTCCCAAATAACCTAGGCAGACAGACAGACAGACAGACAGACAGACAGACAGACAGACAGACAGACAGACAGACAGACAGACAGATAGATAGATAGATAGATAGATAGATAATAGATGATAGATGATAAATAAATAGATAGATAGAAGATAGATAGATAATAGATAGATAGATAGATAGATAGATAGATAGATAGATAGATAGATAGATAGATAGATAGATAGATAGATAGATAGATAGATAGATAGATAGATAGATAGATAGATAGATAGATAGATAGATGATAGATAGATAGATAGATAATAGATAGATAGATAGATAGATAGATAGATAGATAGATAGATAGATAGATAATAGATAGATAGATAGATAGATAGATAGATAGATGATAGATAGATAGATAGATAGATAGATAGATAGATAGATAGATAGATAGATAGATGATAGATAGATAGATGATAGATAGATAGATGATAGATAGATAGATAATAGATAGATAATAGATAGATAGATAGATAGATAGATAGATAGATAGATAGATAGATAGATAGATAGATAGATAGATAGATAGATAGATAGATAGATAGATAGATAGATAGATAGATAGATAAATGATAGATAGATAGATGATAGATAGATAGATGATAGATAGATAGATAGATAGATAGATAATAGATAGATAATAGATAGATAGATAGATAGATAGATAGATAGATAGATAGATAGATAGATAGATAGATAGATAGATAGATAGATAGATAGATAGATAGATAGATAGATAGATAGATAGATAGATAGATAGATAGATAGATAGATAGATAATTGATAGATAGATAGATAGATAGATAGATAGATAGATAGATAGATAGATAGATAGATAGATAGAATTAAAAATAGAATTAGAACTTTACCTTTGGTTGCACATTTCTAATTGGTTATTAAAATGTTATGCAACTTATCAATTCCTCTTTATGACAAAATTAATAATCATAATATTATTAATTACTATAATCTTATTATTACCTTACTTCTACATAATCTTATTATTTACTGAATGAAATAAAACAAATTTCTACACTATTCATTCATCCTGATAAATATCTTAACATGAGATGCTATTATTTGCCAACTAGCAGATGTATCAGAAATGTATTTTTGTAACAGAGCTACAAAAGAAAATGATGATTATTCTAATAAAAAATAAACTAGTTACCTTGCTGTAATTTTTCATTGTTAGTCAAGTGAACGGAATCAGGGTTATTCAAGGAAGTAAGTGATGAAACACTGGCCTCTGTAAAATTACATAAAAATTGAAAAGATACATAATAATCAAACACAGAATTATTATTTCTACATAAACTTTTAATATTTCTTCTTATTTTGGGGTCACACCCGGCGACGCTCAGGGGTTACTCCTGGCTCTGCACTCCAGGAATTACTCCTGGCGGTGCTCGGGAAACCATATGGGATGCCAGGGATCGAAACCAGGCCGGCACAGGCCAGCCGTGTGCAAGGCAAACACCCTACCCGCTGGGCTATCACTCCAGCCCTAATATTTCTTCTTAAATAATGAATTACAATTTGATTATTGGTAAAATGATCAATAAATTTAGTCATTTCATAATAAGCCATATTACATTTCTAATTAATAAGATATATTTATTTACATAGTGGGAACAGATTTTTTTCTCAATTTTAATAGACTTGGTCATACACATTATTAAATACAAGATATAATTCTAGAAAATACAAAATTTAGAATGAAAATTATCAAACATTACATAAATAACTAAATATGAAAACAAAACTATAAGTTTATCAAATCTATAAATGAATTTGTTTTTCTGCTTTTGAGGTTATACTTGGAGGGGTTCAGGAGTTACTCCTGGCTCTGCACTCAGGAATTACTCCTGATGGTTCTCATGAGATCAAATAGGATGTCAGAAATCAAACCTGGGTTGGCAACGTGCAAGGCAAATTCACTGAGAAAGGCAATGCCCAGGTCTAAGTGATACCTCTCCCTTCAGATGCAGCTGTGTCCCTACCTGCTGCACTATAGCTCCAGGTGAATTATGTTTAAAATAACCATTCCATTAATTTTGTCATACATTTTAATTCTAAGTATTTTAAAATATAAGGATATAAAACTAGCTTCTAGTGACATAATAACACTAAGTTGCAGGCAAATATTAACTTAGTTCTGAATGGATTGTTTTTAGTCACTTTCTAAAAAGTTCTTTAAGTAGCTCCAACTTTCTATTCGGCTTTGAGTAGTCATCAAAGAATAGATATAAAGATATAAACAAAGCTTACCAAGTAGATGCTGACTGTATGCCGGTAGAACATGAAAACTAGAGGCTGAATGATTCTGTCTCTTATAAGAAATAAACATTTTATTTGTGTGAATTATTAGTGATGATTTATTCTATTAAATGCAAGGTGCATGAAATTAAACCTAATTATGAGACAAGATAATGGTCACATACTTGTAAAGATTGATAGCATAAGAAAAACAGAGGAGCAGTGCTGACTTGGAGCGGCATTTTCTCTTCACCTACATAAATTGTTGTCAGTTTTCTCACTTAAGTCTGACTGGGGCATTTTACCTGGAACTAATATCACAAAAACAAACTTTATATCCCATTCTCTAAGATTACCCTCTAGGAATGACAGAACTTACGTCGGTAGTACTGATTTTTGGCCAGTAGACAACCAATGGAAGGCACCGATGCCATAGCTTCTGCCTCTGCTGCCTGCAGGGAGATGGATCAGCAGTCTGAGAAATAACAAACAATACTGGCAATAGAATCTTCTTAAATCCAAGTATTTGAAATACTCCTTTCCTTTTGCCATATGATTATTTCTGCCAAGCAACATAATTTATCATGCAATAAATATCTGATATAAACCAAATATATCATAATAAATGGAAAAATGCAATCACTGTATTTCCAAAAGAAAGAGAAAAATGTCAATTACAAACCATGCCATGACTTATTCTCTCAGAGAAAAGAAAGGTCGGAGAACTAGAGTCAGATTTGTTGACACAACTCTGACGCTGTTACTTACTTATTTTTTCTATTTGTTTTTTAAGTACATGGAATGTGTAGCTGTCATCAGAAAATGCAGAATTTGAAAGAGCCAATTCTTTGTGATTCCAGACAAATTGTGCTGTCCAACAAAGCAGGGGTACTGTGGAGTCACTGAGAGTGGTCTGGTATCCTTAGCATATCCTTATATTTGGACGCTGAGTCTGATGGCACATGTGCCCCTTACCAGTAGTGGGTTGATCTCCGCCGGCCTGCCCTTGACAACTCAGCATTCCAAGTGAGATAGCAGAAAAAAAGCAAATTGGCTTAGAAATTGTTTTGCTCTTGCCTTTCCAAGGTCAGTGCTTAAGACTCCCAGTTTCTGCAGTGAGAAAGATAATGCCCAGGTCTAAGTGATACCTCTCTCTTCAGAAGGCGATAAAATGACATATTCTGGACTTCAGAGCTGCAGATACATTCTGGGCCACATGTTGGGTGGAGGGTCCAGCAGATGCCACTATGTGGAAAGAAATATGAGAGACAGAGAATAGAAGCCCACAGAAAAGTGTTGAAGACTTCATGGAAAGGGTCATAGACCGAAGGAGAGTTAGAAATTCCAGGAAGTGATAAAAGAGACATGCAATGATAGGTGATAAAAGTAATAGCTCAATTTAAGACATTGTATTAATATCATTTATTGGAGAAGAGTTCCACTTTTATTATACCAGTTGCAGTTCTTATAAAAGTTAGTCATTTCATAAACCCAGTTTATCTCTTTAAAAATTGTCTCTTTTATTGAGGGAAATACTCTCTATAATTATTTCAACTTACTGAACAACCTTTAGACCTTTTAAGATTTGTAAGCTTAAATCTATTTGATAATAATGCAAAAGTTTTATTATAACCTAGGTTTAAATTTATTCAAAACATTTATTTTATCATGTTACCACTGATTTTTTAAATATCAAGTATACCTGTGGTTTCATCAAGTGTAGTTATGGTTTCTTTGTGTTGAAAGTTTTATCTTCATCTATTTATTCTCTTTTTTTGTGCTCCTACTTTTTGCTGGAGATTTATATCTCTGGTCCCTCACAAATGTTTTTCATTTTTAAGGATTATAAGTATGTATATTTTCTTTTTTTAATTACTTTTTATTTTTTTTAATTTTATTATACCACAGTGAGATATACAATTACAAAGATGTTAATGATTGGTTTCAGTTATACAGTGCTCCATCACCTGTCCCTCCACCAGTGCACATTTCCTACCACCAATGTCCCCATATTTTCTTTTTTAGGGCTGAAGTGACATTTCCGCACTTCCCTTGCATGCAGTCAATGTGGATCAATCCCCACTACCACATAAGGTGCACCTAATCCATGAGAAGTGATATCTGAACACAGAACCAGGAGAAAGCCCTGAACACCTCCTTTTTACATGCAGACTTTATGCTAAAAGCTGTAAATGCTATGGGAGACCTTCTTACTATTTGCTTCAATGCACACATTTTAGAATGTACATTTTTCATTTTATTTTAAAAGGTTAACTGGTTTCTCCCAGTTCGCACTTTTTCACCAAGCGATTTCCCAATTCTGCTTAGTATTATTGAGGGTTTTCTCATCAATTTCTTTGTTTTTATATTTCTATTATAACACTAATTGTATTAATTGTTACTTATTTCCCCCACACAATACACGTTAAATTATAAGAAGAGATTACTCCATCCAATTATGATTTATCAATGCTTCATGTAAAACCTGACATAGAGTAGTTTGTTTTCTAAACATGTAATAAAACCAACATATAGCTTCTATTTACGGTAATGTGTTTTACACTCCTAATATTAATTCATTCAAGTCTCAGATTTCTAATGAAATCATTGTGGTATAATAATACTGCTATATGATTATCTTTAATTCTTGTTTTGTTTAAATATATAAAAACTAAGTTTAACTACAACCAAATATTTATCAAATCTTTTGCTTAAATTGAAGTTATGGTGTCCTCCTCCTGGGGAATAACAAAAAGAGAGTAATTACCTATCTCTGCGAAGACAGTGCAAACCACCATAGGAAGGGAAGTCATTACCAGCACTAATGAACATACAAATTGTATGTCTCAAGGTAACACCTCACAAATGGAACAGGAAGGCAGGTTTCAAAAGGGTAAATATGAGTACCAAAATAATAGAATTGCAGCTACGTTGTTTTCCTTGAATGCAGCTGACACAAGTTCAATTCCTGGAACATTCTATGGTACCCTGAGCCCTACAGGAATGATCTCTGAGCAGAGTTAGGAGTAAATCCTAAGTACCTCTGTATTTGGCACCAATACAAAAAATAATAAAGGGTGAATACCAGGTAAAGTCAACTATAACTTTTTTGCAAGGTGCACTATTAATCTAATGTAAGGATATTGTCTCATTTGATTGACATTCAGTTATAAAATGGGTATCAGACTGCTCTTCTGTGGAAAACACAAATTCATGGCAGGAAAGCTGTCTGTTTTGGCATCTCTGGGATACACTCCCAGAAGTGGTATTGCTGGGTCATATGAAAGTTTAATTTCTATTTTTTTTAAGGAATACCCATATTGTTTTCCAAAAGGCTGGACCCGTAGGTATTCCCACCAGCAGTGTTTGTTTTTGTTCTTTTTGATACATGCCAATGTCTGAAGTGTAAGATAATTTCTTTGTTTTTTGATTTGATCTCCCTGATAATTTGTGATGTAGAGTGCTTTGTCATGTGCCTTTTGACCATTTGTATTTTTTATTATACCACTGTGAGATATACAATTACAAAGATGTTCATAGTCAGGTTTCATTCATATAGTGTTCCAACACCTGTCCCTCCACCAGTGCCCCAGTCCCACAACCAATGTCCCCACATTCCCTCCCACCTCACTCACCCAGCTTGCCTATATAGCAGGTACTTTTCCTCTCTCTCTCTCTCTCTCTCTCTCTCTCTCTCTTCTATTCTCTTACTCATTGTGGTTTTCCATACAGGCATTTAGTGTTTATCATGTAAATCTCTTTGTTTATATTCAATGCTAAATTCTAGTCTGGCATTACCATTTCCCACAATTAGTACTATCTGCACATCTATATTCATCGCAGCTCAATTCATGATAGCCAGAATCTGAAAACAACCTAAATGCCTGAGAACAGAAGACTGGATAAAGAAACCATGGTACATCTACACAATGGAATACTATGCAGCTGTCAGAAAAAAGGGGAAGTCATGTATTTCTTCATTGAGGAAATTTCTGTTCATTATCTCTCCCCATTTTTGATGGGTTTGGATTTTTTCTTGGAAAGTTATGCCAATGCCTAACATATATTTGATCTGATTGCTATTGGTAAATAATTTTTTCTATTACATGGACAGTCTCTGTATCTTGGTCACCATTTTCTTTGACATACAGAAACTTCTTCGTTTAATGTGGTCCCATTTCTTCATCTTTTCTTCCACTTGTTTAGTTAGTAGTGTTTTATCTTTAACAATACCTAAGTTTAGCTTCAATGTCATGGATGGTTCTGCTTACATTTTCCTCCATGTATCTTATGGATTCAGGTATGATATTGAGGACTTTAACTCTTTTGATCTGCCTTTTGTACCCTGGGTGAAAATACACAAAGACATGCCATTTGCACTTCTATGTTCATTGCAGCACTGTTCACAATGGCCAGAGTATGGAAACAACCTGAGTGTCTAAAAACAATTGACTGGTTAAAGAAACTTGGTAAATTCTATGCAGTTGTTAGGAAGAATGAAGTCATGAAATTTGCTTATAAATGGATAGAAATGCAGAGTATCATGCTGAGTGAAATTATTAAAAGAGAGAGACGCATAGGATGATTGCACTCATATAAAAGTCACTTATATCACTTGTCTTCCTGGTATTCATTGATTTGCTCTAGTGGACGCCAGTAACATCTCCATTTGTCCCTGTTCACATGCTAGTATGGCCAAAAGCCTCTGCTTGCTCCAGGAACATGAAGAGCCACAAACAATTCCTTCAGGTAATGGGAATGAGGTGTATTATTATTACAGGTTTTGGCATATCACATTCTAGATGGGTAGCTTGCCAGGCTCTGCCGTGTGGGCCCTCAAATTTTTTGCATTTACTGATGTATAGCTGCATGGAACTGGGAAAGCCGGTAGCAGCTCCATCTGTGTCTGTGAAATAGACTTATTTCTGGGGTGGGGTTCTAATGAGTTGGGCTTGAGAGATTGGCTTCTCTTTTGGTTGGAGCTCTGACAGTTGTGGAATCGGACTTTGAAAATGGCTGCCATCATGGTGCGGGGATTCCTCTGGCTTCTTCCAAGGCTCTGAGAGACTGTCCGCTGGGGATCCACAAGCCATGGCTCTGCTCTTTGTTCAAACTTGATGATAACTTCTAGTTTGATGAGTGAATATCCCAGTGACACCAGGTGACTGTAGGTTTCCAGCATCACATCCCAGTACAGGGTCCGCTGCTCTTCATCCAGGTGCTCCCACTCTTGCCTGGTGAAGTCCACAGTCAATTCCTCAAACACCACGAGCTCAGCTACCTCCCAATCCTGGTTTCCAGATCCCGATTTGCCTGTCATGCTGCCGGCCCATCACCCAACTCTTGCTTCTTTCTAACCTGTGTCCACCGCCTGGGATTCTCCTTCAGCCTCACAATGAACTAGAGCAAGGGGGCTGGAGCGATAGTACAGTGGGGAGGGCACTTGCCCTGCATGAGACTGACCTGGGTTCTATCCCCATTTAGTTTATGCTCTTCCTTGGCCTTGCTCCATGTGGTGACATTTCCATATAGTTCTTTTTTTTTTCATTTTGGGTGACACTCGGCAATGCTCAGCAGTTTCTCATGGTTCTGCTCTCAGATATTAGGTATTACTCCTGGTGGTGCTCGGGGAACCATATGGGATGCCAGGGATAGAACCCAGGTCAGCCTTGTGCTTATAAAATATGAGACAAATTCCCAAGGACAGCAGTAGAAGGGCCAAGAACATTGGTCCATTTTTGGGATGCTGCCTCAAGTGCTGGAGGAAAGGTCAGTGGGGCTAGAGAAGCAACTACTATGACAATGATAGTTGTAAATGATCTCTCTGAAAATAACTGAGTGCTAAATAGGTAAGGAAACAAATATGTAACCTTTCTGTATCTGTATTGCAAGCCATGATTCCAAAAAGGATATAGAGAGACAGAAAGAAAGCAAGAAAGAAAGAAAGGGAAGAAAGAAAGCAAGAAAGCAAGAAAGCAAGAAAGCAAGAAAGAAAGAAAGAAAGAAAGAAAGAAAGAAAGAAAGAAAGAAAGAAAGAAAGAAAGAAAGAAAGAAAGGAAGGAAGGAAGGAAGGAAGGAAGGAAGGAAGGAAGGAAGGAAGGAAGGAAGGAAGAAAGGAAGGAAGGAAGGAAGGAAGAAAGAAAAAGAAAGAAAGGAAGGAAGGAAGGAAGACAGAAAGATAGAAACAAAAAAGAAAGAAAGGAAGGAAGGGAAGACAGACAGACAGACAAACAGAAAGACAGAAAGAAAGAAAGAAAGAAAGAAGAAAAAGAAAGAAAGAAAGAAAGAAAGAAAGAAAGAAAGAAAGAAAGAAAGAAAGAAAGAAAGAAAGAAAGAAAGAAAGAAAGAAAGAAAAAGAAAAGAAAGAAGGAAGGAAGGAAGGAAGGAAGGAAGGAAGGAAGGAAGGAAGGAAGGAAGGAAAGAAAGAAGGAAAGAAAGAAAGAAAGAAAGAAAGGAAGGAAGGAAGGAAGGAAGGAAGGAAGGAAGGAAGAAAGAAAGAAAGAAAGAAAGAAAGAAAGAAAGAAAGAAAGAAAGAAAGAAAGAAAGAAAGAAAGAAAGAAAGAAAGAAAGAAAGAAAGAAAGAAAGAAAGAAAGAAATGAAAGAGAGAAAGCAAGGAGGCAAGCAGGCAGGCAGGCAAGAAAAAAGAAAAAGAAAGAAGAAAAGTGCCGCCACGGAGGCAGGCTAGGTGGAAGGAAGGAATACTGGGGACAATGGTAGTGGAAAATGGATGTTGGAACATTTTATGACCGAAACCCAATCATAAAGAGCTTTGTAATTGTATATCTATGGTAATCAATTTTTTTAAAAAGTGGCTGCAGTAATCTGAACTCTGTGTTGTCACAGACAATTGACTAAATATATCGTGTAACTTCTATATCTAACTCTCTAGAAGATTTTAGCTATCTAGATCTGACAAAACATGAATTTGTGAAATATCTGAATACACAAGCAAATGTTATTAATGATAAATATGTAGTGATATTCAAACCATTGACTGTTTCTTATTAAGCAAAAATTATCACCACTAGTAACTAATAATTCAAAGAACATTTTTCACATGTGGTTGTAAAGAAATGGATATCTGTGTTAAATTCATCTCATTTCATAATTGTTTTAAAGAAATATTTGAGCAATAAGTCTGTGAATATTGTTGGGTCATTGCAACTGAGAATAGCATTGATATCAGAACACTGAGCTCTACTAGGAGCAATCTCTCAGCACAAAGGCAGGAGTAAGCACTATCAGGTGTGGCTCCAAAATAAGCAAATAAAATAATAGAAAGAAATCAAAAGAAATATGCCTTTTTGAAATCCAAACAATGTATAACTAAGTTGGTTAAACTTTGAATTTCTCTAATAAAATCAATCCAACAAATATTGTGACTGGTACAAGGTCACAATTGGTACAAAGAAGTGAATTCCAGTTGGAAAAAGAAGAGCGATCACTTCATAAAATTACTAGGAGACAGGCAATCGAGGTGTGATAAGATTATCCAGAATTTCCAGATAATTATATGAAGCCATTGAACCAATTACTCATTTTACAATGGCTAGAAAGAAACACAGTCATTGAACATCCTGTTACAAAGAGCCACAATTGTCACGGTTACCCAACCAAGAGTTAGACTTCTATCTTTCTTTGAATATTCCCCTGAAACATGGAACCTTCAGTCAAGCATGCTAATTAGAAGTCATCCGTTTAAGTTTCCACTTAGAATGCTTTTTTTAGCCTATTAAAAGGGAAAGCTGTGAGAATAAAGACAGGATATTGAATAGAAGACCCAGATTCTGTGTGTTTGTTGGGGAGTGATGAGGGCCTGATTAAGTTTGGAGTGACTTCTCTTACTGACCCCTTGCTCACAAACTTCTCAAATAATGATTTTCATTTTTTCACTTACTACTTAATTTTTTGTTGTTTTAATTTTTCTCTTCCTTTCTGAGAATTCATTTGGAAAGAATAACCTTAGGAAAAAATTCAGTATTTACACTGGAAAGCATTTGCCAGATCAGACCCAGGAAAAATATGATGACAATATTGTAGCCACCCATAACAAATCTACCAAAGCAAAATACCCAGTGTAAACTGTTTCAAATGGCTTGTCTGGGCAATATGCTTACATTTAGCTGCATAGACAGACAGATGCATAATATCATATATAAAGTATCACTGTCACTGTCACTGTCTTCCTGTTTATCATTGATTTGCTTGAGCAGGCACCAGTAACATCTCCATATGTCCTTTCTCATGCTAGTAGAACCCAAGGGCATCTGCTTGCTCCAGGAACATAAAGAGCCTCAAACCATTCCATCAGGTCATGGGAATGAGGTCTATAATTGTTGCTGGTATTTGGCATATCAAATACGACACGGGTAGCTTGCCAGGCTCTGCCTTCTGGGTGGCATACTCTTGTAGTCACCTTTGATCTACAGCATTTATTGATGAACCGCGCAGCCGAAAAGCGGCCACGCAAGCCAGTCTATGATAGGTTCTTCTGCTGGTTAGAGTTCTGATGAGAGGGAAGTCTGGATGTTGAAAATGGCGGCCCTCATGGAGTGGAGGGCCGTCTGGCTTCTTGCGAGACTCTGCTGGGGTGGCGGGCCAGGGATTCTCATAGTTATTATATATTATATGAAAATTAAATATATAAAATATCCTTGTAGGTAAAATGCTGCCCATTTAATATCAATTTTATTTATATTATCTATCAGACTAGAAATAATCTCTAAGTCTCTCTTGCATCTAGGAATTTGTGAGGGACTGTAAAATGTAAAAGTGAATCACTGGCTCATTCTTAGGTCATATATTAACACCAGTCTACTTCCTCTGTGCTTCCCATCTGAAGATAACTGGTTAGATCTGACTTCAGAGCTGTTCTTACATAGAATGAAATAAAATTCAATTTGTGTACACTGATTGAGTCTTATGTTCTATGAAGCTTAGCCTGCACTCTATTGAAACCGTTTTTCTTTCAGAGTGAGAAATAAGCAGAGCATTGCATCCCTCTAGCAGAATGGATCACCAGAATCTGGACTACTTGAAGCAAAAATAGCTTCTATCAATCAATTCTAGCCTTTTTCTTCTACTTGTGATCTTTATTTTCCAAGCACATTCTGTAACTCTCATTGTTTACTTGAATTATAAGTCTTTCTCTTCCATGATTCTACTGAAGCAAAGAAGAATTCAGTATTACTATTAGTAAGAATTTTGTATTAATATTGGGCAGGATAAAGAGACAGTTGCTGATATGCAAATATTCAAATATTTTTTTAAAAAGTAGTCCCAACTTTTGTCTCTTCTCATGTTTGCTTACTCTTTGATCAGTCTCCAAGCAATAAAACACTATTTAATCAATTGTTGATATTGGTAATTGAGGCTCTTCACAAAATTCAACCTTCATATCATCTAAAAAACCGGTGTGTGAAAGTCAGTAGCAAGGATGTTAATTCAAACCTAGGAGAAGGTGTCTTTCTTTGCAGCAGGGAACTTTACTGGATTGTTTTAGTCTTAGAATTTTCTTGATTGTCATTTAAAAACTGCTGTCAATGTTTTATTTGCTGTGGTTAGCAAAAAAAAAGCACAGTTAATAGCTGACTTTACATAGCTCCAAGTTCCAATATTTTTCTTTACTGATAGGTGAGCATCCAGGAATTTTGAGGAGACAAAGAATTCCACCACATTTCCCATCCTAAATCCTGAATTTAGAAAGCAGATACATTGAATGCAATAAATCTGTGTGGGTTAGATAGATTTCACATGAACAATTCTTTGACTTTATAATTTGAAGGATAGAGAAGTATTTATAAAGATCTAAGCCAAGGTTACTGCAATCAGAATACATTGACAAGTTAGATGCTAATATTGGCAATAATATGACAGTCTTCTGTAAACCTATGAAAAGTTTGAAGACATAAACCCTTTGTTTCTTACATTTTAATAGTATATCTAAGAGTTAAAAATAGTCACTTTTCATCCACCTCATCTTGTGTTTAAACTTTGAAGTATAGTCCCTTCAAATTTTTCATTAAAAACACTAGGATAAGAAGACTGCTTCTTTTGCAGGGCTCAAGACCTAACCTGGGACATGTAATGTCCCCAGTTAATTTCAGTCTTATTCTCTGCAAAACAACTGAATCATCAAGCAATTACACTGGACTCTCTCAAAAACAAAAAGATACATAAAATAGACAGAATAAGACAAAACCGCAAATCCTGGCTGAACTGTGATGAAGTGACCTTGGTGATTCCTTAAAAATCTCTGAAGATAATGTAGTCTTCTAAATTGTTCCAAAGGTGGCCAAGGAGAGCAGTGATTTACCTTTTATTAAAATACTGTGAGATGCAGTTACAAAGCTGTTCATGGTTGGGTTTCAGTCATACAGTGTTCAAACACCCATCCCTCCACCAGTGTACACTTCTCACTACCAACGTGGACAGAATTCCCTCCTTTTACCCCTGTAACTTTCCTTCTTTCTCTCTCACTTCATCTTTTCTCTCTTTCTTTCTCCCTCTCTCCCTCTCTGTCTCAATCTCTCTCTTTCCTTTTGGGTGTTATGGTTTGCAATATATGTACTGAGAGGCTTTCATGTTTGTTCCTGTACTTTCATGATTTTAATTAAATGGATTATTAAAGTATACCCCTAATGGGATATATATTTACCAGTGGGAGCATAAGAACTTATCTGACAGAAATTTCTTGAGCTCTTTGGTTTGCAGGAGATCTGGAGAATACAGCCTTGATAATATAGTCCATTCCATGTACAAACTTTCAAAAAGAATGGTGAGTTAATTGAAGTACATAACTCCTGCGACCAATGTTGAACCTGTCATCAGACATTTATCCTCTTCACCTTGGATGAGTTTGTAGGAACCATCATCACAAGCGCTAACGGTCTGACCCAGGAGACTTACCAGGGAATGCTGACACTTCATGTGCCATCAGTGTCAAGTTTCATATTACCAGTCAGCTGAGGGTGGCCAGCCTCAGTTCCAAATAATTTCATAGACATTCTGAGAAAATTATGGGACATGGCCAAAGAAAGTACAGACATCACCTGCTCAGATTATATATTTCTTCAGTAAACACAGAATCATATAACTTAATGTACCCTGTAAAATGTAAATTATAAGCATAAAATTTCTAATTCTGCTTATTTCCCTTTGTGTATGTTGTTAATATAGATATTTGTTATTTCCCCCTAATAAATTAGTGTCACTTAAAAATAAGTCACTAATTTGTCATGAAGTAACTATTTAAGTGACTTGTATTAATAAATGCTTCACCTTAGTAACTAAATGTATACATCACTATTGCTGCAATATAAGATACATATTATGTGACTAAAAATTTCACAACCAGTTATTTTTTTTCTAATTTTTTTAATAAATTGAAACAATATATCATTTTAGAATTAAAATCAGGGATAAATGATAGGTATATGTAGAGACAGAGAATAGGGTTTTAGTAATCAGTAGTTATTATCAAGAAAATCTTTATTATATATAAAGTATTATATTTTACTTTACTTATTTGAAACATAACTTTATATACATAATAAAAAAGATGAAAATTGCTGTGTATTTTATTGTCCTTTTTCAGTTTGTGCCTAATTAAGAAAATGTTGTTTAATTAATGTGTTATCTGATTTCCCACTATCTTTTTATAAATGCATATAAATATTGCAAAACTTTAAGATAATCATAAATCCAAAATGGATTTTGAACTTCAGCCCAGGAAAGTACAGCATCCTTATAAGTTTTATCACAAGGAAGAAAGGGGCAAATTGCCTTTGACAAAATCTTTCCAGGCAACTGCCAGAACACATAATATTCTCTTGTGAAAATCCATTATAACATTAAAAAGTACTTTTATGAAACAAAGATTAGTAGTTCAAGGAAAAATTAACAGTTACACACAGAAAAGAAAAACAATTAATGTAACAGACACAGACCCTTCTTTAAATGACTATGACCATGTAGTTAAGTGCATCCATTCATCACAAAAGCAAGAAGATATGAAACATAGACTCTGTCTGCATAATAAATGTTATATAACAGCAGTTTTATTTGAAACTCAAAATATTGGTAAGATATTTGCTTTAAACCTAATTGTCTCAATCTGATCTAATCTGTGTATCCATTTATACCATTCAATTCAAAGAAAAAATGTTGTCAACATTTTATAGTTCAATTTTATTTCTCAAACTTGACAGTGACTCTTCTTATCTTTCTTCCCCAACAATCCTCCAAACAGAAAACACATAAATATAAGTTCTGGAAGCAAGGATGTGACATTGGAGAGTGTCAAAGAGTAAGACAGAGAAGGCCCAAAAGACATACAGTAGATAGGATGCATCTTACATGCTGCCTACCTGGTGTCCTTGGCTCCCCATTACAAGCTTGCCAAAATTGATCCCTGATCACAGAGCTAGGAGCAAGTCCTGAGTTCAGTTTGCCATGGCTTCAAAACTAAATAATAATAATAATAAATAGTAAAAATGGTATTATTCTCATTTATATTGAAATAAGGTGAGACAAAACGTTTAATGAAGTAGAACATGTCTACCATTGATGGAATCATAATAGTAGCTATTCAGTTTATATCTTTTACTCTGGGCAGTATGTCAAGCATACTGGGGAAAGCCAAAGAAGTATTTCTAAGATTAGGGTATTTGCAGTTTGGCTGTAAATAGTTCACTTGGTGAAAATAATCTTACATGCAGACATAGAGAAAGAAATTTCTATGAAAAGAACATTTCAGTGAGTGAAAGGAGAAGAGAGAATCATACTTGGCCACTTGATCACTTAACATCCCATTATTCGTCAGTTTGCTTGAGCGGGTAAAATTAACATTTCCATTTGTCCCTGTCATGTGCCAGTGTAGCCCAATTGCATCTTCTTGCTCCAGGAATATGAAGAGCCTCAAACCGTTTGTTCAAGTTCTTGAAGAAGAAGTCTGACCATCTTGTAGGTGGGTGGCCACATGATATTTTGACACCCCATTGGAATCATAACAAAGAGCTAATCAAATTTCTTGGAGGAAAGATATTTCTGTATTGAAGATTTCTTCATGGATTTTTGCTAGATAAAGAAGCCAATCTCTGTTCTCTATCCCTTTTTCCCATGATGAAATTGTCAAACCTTTCTAGGTGAAGTAATTTATTAACATTATCTGCAGAGATGCAAATCAAACCAACAATGAGATGTCATTTTACACCACAGAGACTGGCACATATCCAAAAGAGCAAGAACAACAAGTGCTGGCGTGGATGTGGGGAAAAGGGGAATACTCATTCATTGTTGGTGGGAATGCCGGCTGGTACAGTCTTTCTGGAAAACAATATGGACATTCCTCCAAAGACTAGAAATTGAACTCCCATTTGACCCAGCCATACCACTCCTGGGAATCTACTCTGGGAAACCAAAAATACGCAGCGGAAACACCATCCCTACTTTTATGTTCATAGCACCATTATTCGCAATAGCCAGAATCTGGAAACAACCAGAGTGCCTGAGAATCGATGACTAGATAAAGAAGCTTTGGTACATCTACACGATGGAATACTATGCAGCTGTTAGGAAAAATTAAGTTATGAAATTTTCTCATAAATGGATGGACATGGAGAGGATCATGTTGAGTGAATTAGCCAGAAGGAGAGAGACAGATATAGAATGACTGCATTTATTTACATGACATAAATGTATATATGTACATATTATGATATCAATATCCAAGGTCAAGTGAAACATGTCTCAGGAGGTCTTGTCAAAGGTGGAAATTATCACAAACGTGCGGGAGTCAGAGGCTAGGTAAGACAGAAAATGGAACAGTGTGCTAACAATTGTTAGCTAATACCAACCTAGAACTGAGCATTAAATACAGTCAAAAAAGATACACATGACAACTTTTTAATGTATATACTGTAATCCACAATCTGGAAGGGAAGGAAAAGAGAAAGAGATAGAGGGAAAGGGAAAGAAATAAAGAACATGTATGGAAGGAGGCTAGGAAAGCCGGGAGGAAATCGGGTCATTGGTGGTGGGAAATGGGTACTGGTGGAGGGATGGATGCTGGAACACTGTTTGACCGAAACTCAAATATGAACATCTTTGTAATTGTATATCTCATGGTGGTATAATAAAATACTTAAAAAATGATTCTTTGCAGAGTGCTAACTATAAAATATTGAGTCAATGGAAAGAAAATCCTTACATACTTGTCACATTAGCATCCATAACGTATTTGCTCTAATTAAAGCTCATCATTCTTTGAGTACCCATGAGATTGATTACCTCTATATGCTGATGTTTTATTTTCTGGTCTCTCAGATGGCACAGCATTGATTCAATATTTTGCTTAGGATTGTTTTGTTGCTTTTATCTCTCATATTTCTAAATGAAATCCTCAAGCAACAAAATAGTTAAGCATAGAATTTTAATAATGAATCATAGAATTGAAAATTCTAAGCATGTTGTATAATAAACTATTTAACTGCAAACTTAATTTTATAAACATTTACTTATCTGAAACCAATCCTAAAAATTAAGATTTTGTTTTATATTTAATATTAAAAACCAGAAAATTTGTCTGATTAGAAATGACTATGCATATGGTTATTGTTAACCTCATCTTATTCTAAAAGGTAAGAGGATAAAAAACCATCAGAAATCTTTGATCACTTGATCACTTGATCACTTGAATCCCGTTATTCATCGATTTGCTCCAGCGGGCGCCAATAACATTTCCATTGGACCCTATCACGTGCCAATGTAGCCCAATGGCACCTGGTTGATTCAGGAATATGAAGAGCCTCAAACCGTTCCTTCAGGGTCTTTACAAGGAAGTCTGACCATCTTGTAGGTGGGCGGCCACGTGATCTTTTGACATCCCTTGGGATCCAGTCGGTAATGGCTCTAGTCCAGTGGTTGTCTCCAAATCGCATTACATGTCCAGCCCATCTGATTTTCGATGCCTTGGCAAACGAGACAGCATCCCTGATTCTGGAATAGCGACAGAGGTCAGAACTCCGATTCCTTCTCTCACTTGAGTGAGGCGTGATATTCCAAGCATAGCTCTTTCAATTCGTCTCTGGGAGACCCGAATAGCATTCTCATCCTGCTTTCGCAGGGCCCAGGTCTCTGAGGCATATGTTAATGCAGGGAGAATGGTGGAGTCAAAGAGATGTGCCCGAGCCAGAGGTTCTTTGTCCTTTTAGCTATTTCTTCGATGCCTTTGAAGGCATCCCATGCCGCTTCTCTTCCTCCTGCGCAGCACAGGTTTTAGGTTGTTCATCATGTTGATTTCTTGACCTAGGTACACATAACTGCTGCATTCAGAGATGTTTGTTCCATTGAGAGTGAATGGGGCCTCTGGAACTAGTTCATTCTTCATAAACATAGTTTTCTTTAGATTCAGCTGTAGACCTATCTTTCCACATTCTCCCGTCGAAGTCAGCCAGCATTTGTGCCTCTTGGCTAATGTTTGGTGTTATTAGAACGACGTCATCAGCGAATCGGAGGTGGTGTAGTTGCCAACCATCTATCTTCACTCCCATTCCTTCCCATTCTAATTGTTGCATGATGTTCTCGAGGGTGGCGCTGAAGAGCATTTAATTAATCCTGGACATTTGTTTACCAATGCAGTGAAGAAGGTAGCCAAGTTCCACTGATCACCTTTCCCTATTGACTGGACATATTTCATTCCCAAAGTCCTGTTCCAGAGGTCTAGAGATTTCCAGGACCATAAACCTGTTTCTTGGCTATCAGGGGCACTAAGATAAGGAGCAAAAAATACCCAGAATGATTTAGAACAACTACACATCATTATAATTTTCTGACATCTTTGTAAACACTTGCCGACCAGACAAAATCATCCAGGAATGAATACAGTGGTGGGACATAGTAAAAAAAAATCAATGAAACGAAGGCCTGACCAAGGATTCTCAACCGAGCTAGACTCTCATTCAGATTTGAAGGAACAATACACAACTTTGTAGATAAAGAACAGCTCAAGAATCTCACAGACTCCAAACCTTAAAAGAAGGACTGTAGGGGATACTATAAGACAGGAGTGAACCCCAAAACACAACAAACTTCTACAAAAAGATGGCAAAAATAACATAACAATAATCTCCCTCAAAGTCAATGTCTAAAAGCACTAATTAAGGGACACAGAGTGGAAAAAAAATGAAGTCAACATTCTGATGCCTACAAGACATGCATATGAGCATTCAAAACAAATACAAACTCAAAGATGAAGTCTGAATACAATTTTTCATGCAAACAACTCTTACAAAAAAGGCTGGGGTTCTCATAAAAGTGTTTGACACCATTTCAGGCTGAAAGGGTTAGAAGAAACAGTGAAGGCCATTTCTTAAGAATCAAGGGATACCAGAAGGAAATTACACTTCTAAATACATACACACACAAAGAGGAGATGGTAAAATACTTAAAACTACTGCTAATAGGCGTTAAGGAAGACATTTATAACAATACAATCGTAGTTGAAGATTTTAACACTGTCTTGTTAGCTCTTGATAGATTAATGAGACTAAAATTCAGCAAGGAAATACTGGCTTTGAAGGAGAAAATGGAAATGAGAGGGCTAGCATATATATATACATATATATGTATATACACATTTATATATGTATATATATATATATCTCACTGTATCACTATCTTCCCCTTGTTCATCGATTTGCTTGAGCAGCACCAGTAACATCTCCATACGTCCTGTTGCAAGCAAGTATAGCTCAAGGGCATCTGCTTGCTCCAGGAACAGGAAGAGACTCAAACATCCGACCTGAAGAATAGTGGGAGTATATGCTCTTATTTTCATATAATGTGTTAACTATTCCAAATTATTTCCTGTTATGAATATTTCCAATAACTTCATAAAGAAAATAACACTTTTCATTTAAAAATCAAAATGCTGCTCTTTCTTGATTTGCAGTTTGGTTGCATTCAAATAATAACATCATAAATATAAAACATTATAAGTTGAATACAATGAGTAGGAGCTATGAAATTACCATCAGAAGAGTATTCTACTATAATTTCTAATAAATGTTATTGCTGTCACATAACTGAAAAGTTAGAAAATCATACGATGGACTTCAGAAATCAGGGACTATAAATAGAGGTGACTTTTAGACAACTGACCTGAAACTTAAGGAGAATTATTATTATTTTGTTTTGTTTTGATTGCAACAACTGTCAGTGCTCAAGAAATTCTCAAACTCCTGTGTTCAGGGGTTACTACTGACAGGACTTGAGGAAAGTTACAAGCACTAGGGATTGAATCCAAGTTAGTCACTTCTACAGGAAGCATCCTAACCACCATACTATCACTCTAGCCCCAAAGTGCATTATTTTGGGGAAAACACGGTGAAATATGGATTGAGTAGGAAATTCCAATATTGTATTTTGACTCCACGATACCATCTCTAACAAATTTCAAGTATTTTGCCATAAAGTGTGCTATGGACCATGACTAACACCTATGATGACCCTCACCTACTTGTGCTCTCTGGTGGACTATGGACAATAAGAGAAGCTGAAACTGAACAGAACCAGGGATGGAGCACTAGTGCCTCAGGAAGGGCATTTGCATGTGGTTAGCCTGGATTCGTTCTGACCTATATAGCCCGCCCCAGCCTAGCCAGGAGTGATCCCTGAACACAGAACCAGAAGTAAGGCCGAAACACTACCAGGTGTGACCAAAAACCAAAAACAAACCAGACAAATTGAACAAAATTTTGGAATAGAAGAGTTTAATTTTTTATCTTAATCCCTTACAGTTTATTTTTAGAGAAGAGGTATTAGATATCCAGATTGATCACTAGTAGTCAGAGCAGCGATGCTCCCATTAGGCCGAATCTGTGTCATCATTACAGATGGAGTTTAAACTCATCACTGCAGATTTTATCCAACCCAATTACAGCTTGCAATTACCTTATTCTAAACTACCTAACAATATTTTTTGTCTATCTTTATTTTCTCTTAGTTAGCTTAATAGCTTCTTTACAAAGTAGGCACAATTATTTGACTTGGCATAGCTAAGTACTACATGCATTTGAAATTTCTCATCATGAAGGAGAGTCCATTCTCTCTTACCTTGAATATAGCTTTTATAGAGCAAAGAGCATGCCATGAATTATAAAATTCTCATTTCCACCAAGTATAGCAATGAAAATCTTTAAACGGCCCTGTGGAATATCTTAAAACTCTTTCTAAACTCTGTATAAATGTGTGCCCAAACTATGCTAGGTGGAGCAGAGCAATGAGATCAGATGTAAGACTTCACCTGAGACTTCATACTTAGAGAAGCTGACTGTAGTCTGGCAGAGGTCAGAAACCCACCAAGATCAGTATAACATAGCATACTACAATGTTGCAGGACTCCTCGAAGAGCCTCTGCATCTGCACTGAATTGCCTCCTGCAGGTCACTTAGTAGATAAGGGGGGTAGTCTAAATGTGGCAGTTTATCTGACCATGTATTCTGTACTGGCTGGTATAAATATTCTCTCATGCTACCACAATCATCGTGGGACTAGCTAGATTTTACCAGCATATTTGCCTGGCCACGTTGGATCCCTAAATAATTAGACCAGAGAGAAATGCTGTTTGCCTCCAAGCAAGCAAGCATGGCTCCCTGATAACTCAAAGGCAACTAAAATACAAAACTACAGTGAAGTAGACGAGACTTGTGAAGGCTTGGAGAAATATTTAACTGGTACTAGTATTAGACTTTGGTACAGAGACAAGCAATCTCGGAAACCCCTTCTCTACCTTATAAAGGATTTTTCAGGCAGATCTTGGCTCAATACATTAGCTTATAAAAGGGCCTAGGTGAGGTGCTGGGAAAAATTACCTGAGGGCATTTGACCCTCCCTGCTTTCCATAACAGTGGGAGGGAGGTCTGAGTTCCGGGATATAAATCTAGCCTGCTTCCTCTCTCGCGTTCTCTTTTTGGGCACTCTCTTTGTGAGCTCGCACCCTTCTTGGGAGTCTTGTCTTTGTCTCCTCTTTACAGGGCCTTTACACGTGGTGGCTGCCATTTTGGCCTACACGTGGCTGGGGGTTCTAGCCAGGAATCCTAAGCACAAGGTTTTTCCTATTATGGACTTGTATGCCTGAACCTGTGATAAGTAAAGCCTTTTAAAACTGCATCGGATTCCTGAGTCTTCATCCATTTCCTGCTGGCTTTGGAGGTAGAAGGGAACTCGCTTCCCTGCACTGTTGGGGACCCCGGAAGCGTCTCCGACACTACAATATAAGTAACTGAATAATTGTTTCTTATTTTTAAGGCATACACTTAGTATATCATACTACACAAGCTACATGGTGTAGTTTAGTGACTATTTATTTGTATCTTAGATCATATCCTGTCCTAGGATTTGTGAGTCTCTGTTAACAGTAATTGTCAGTGACAATGTGCAGAGGAAATATCCAGAAAATTCCTAATAGTTTTTACTAGCTAATTAATCAGACATTTGAGGACAATGTTTTTCCAGCAAAGAAAATGACAATGGACAAGTATACAAATGTTCAACAAGAATAAAGATGCAAATAAAATATAATTTGGAATTGTCTAAAAAGAATCAATCAACTTCAATACAAAGAAGTCAACTTTAGTCTATAGTCATGATCACGATCACGATCTTCCCGTCGATCATCTATTTGCTAGAGCGGGCACCAGTAATATCTCTATATGTCCTGTCTCATGCCAGTAGAGCCAGGGGCATCGGCTTGCTACAGGAACATAAAGAGCCTCAAACCATTATATTAGGTCATGGGAATGACCTAATATAATTGTTACTGAAATTTGGCATATCATATACAACACGAGAAGCTTGCCGGGCTTGTCGAGCGGGAGGCAAACTCTTTTAAACACCTCCAAATAAAGCATTTATTGATGAACCACGCGGCCGCTATGCGGCCCGCGAGCCGGGCTGTGATGGGCTGGTCTGCTGGGTGGAATTCTGACGAGAGGGAAGTCCAGAAGTGGAAAAATGGCGGCGCCCGTGGAGTGAAGAGCGGTGGTCTGGCTTGTTGTGAGGCTCTGCCGAGGTGGTGGGTCAGGGCTAGAACCCGCCATGCCTCCCGACTGCCTCATGAACGGCTGTGCACAGGGAGAGCAAGGAACAGCTCTGCCCCATGTGTGAGAGTCTCTGGACCAGCATACCTGGGCCGGATTGAGGAAAAAGCTGCGGCAGGGTGGGTGTCGGTGATCCGGGCTGTGATAGTAATATAGGAAAATTAACTGGATTCAATATAACTTTAAAGTTAGTAATTATTCTTTACTTCATTAAATCAGAAAGCATTGTTTGAACCTTAAAATAAAGTTGATGTTTCTAAAGATATCTCAGAGAGTTGTTATCATATGTGAAGTCCATAGTTGTGAACACAATTTATTCATTTGATTTTGGGCTTACAAATACATTATAACATTTGCAAGCTCAAAATCCACAGTCACGGCAATTTTAAAATCATTTCTAGATGAGTGTGGTGAAACATTAAAGTATCTGAGGTGCCTTCTCTGCGCCCTTCTGATGCCAAACAAGGTTAATCTTTGCCTTCTTGCTTCAAATTTCATTCTATAAATAAAATTCTGCTTCATTGGCTGGTTAGTGTTATGTTTTTTCCTGCATTTCTTGTGCTCACTGGTGATTTTCCATTTAAAATGTTCACCAAAGTGCTGAACTTCTTTTTTTTTTTTTTTTTTTTTTGCTTTTTGGGTCACACCCGGCGATGCTCAGGGGTTTCTCCTGGCTCTGCACTCAGGAATTACTCCTGGCGGTGCTCGGGGACCATATGGGATGCCGGGGATCGAACCCAGGCCGGCAGGGGCCGGCCGCGTGTAAGGCAAACACCCTACCCGCTGGGCTATCGCTCCAGCCCCCAAAGTGCTGAACTTCTATCTCAGGCTCTTAAAGTAAAAGACATTGTCCTTTACACAGGGTGGGAAATGTAACAATGTTCAAGGCAAAACCCTGGATTTTAGTCCAGGTGTGCTTTCTGTTTGTTCACTTATAAAGAAGGCAAATTTTCAGGAGAACCTAGACATTTTTTAAAGAAGATGGTAGTAGGCCAAATGAATGTGGGAACTTCTGCACTGTGCAATGTTTCACAAAGGGCATTTGAGAAAATAGATGTATTAAATAAGTTGGGTTCAGGAGTAATTACAGTAGTCCTGGCTGTGAATTTAATATTAAATCAATAATACACATAAAAGAAGATACATTTAAACAGTACAGTCTTGGGGACAAAGCTTGGCAATCCCATGCATTGTCAGGGATTTCATCAAGGCAGGCATAAAGGGATCAAATTAGGGGAAGACCACATAAAAAGCAAGAACCTTAATTACTGTAATATTTTTCAGGTCCTTAAATCCAGTTTTTGCAGTTGATGTCAGTTTCTCTTTAATTAAACTCAGTGATGTCAAACTCTATGGATTTGTTTTCATTATGTGTTTTCTATCCCTTTGCTTTTCTTTATATATTACCTATTAGTGAGAGTATCTGGTATTTTTATTTCTCTTCCTAGCTTATTTCACTTAGCATGGTAACTTCCAGTTCAATCCAAGTTGTAGCATGCACACATATCACATATGTTCACTACAGAACTATTTATAATAGCCAAGAACTGGAAACAACCCAAGTTTCCAATGACAGAGAAGTAGACTAAGAAGTTTCAACACACACACACACACACACAAACACATATACATATACACACGATAGAATACAGCCAACATTTTAAAAGTTTTATTTTCAAACACCAGGAAAAAGAATCTAATTATTAGAGTTAGCATGTTTTATTACTTAAATGTACATAAACAGACAGGAAAATTACAATACATAAAAAGAAAGAAAGCTGCTCTTTCACAGAAAATTTATAAAAAATTATTTTGAGGAAGAACAAACATTAGAAGAACAAAACTGATGATTTCAAATACAAAATTATTTTTTTAAAGTATTTTATTATACCACCATGAGATATACAATTAAAAAGTTCATATTTGGACCAACAATGTAAGAGAGTCCCCTTTACTCCGCATCCACGCCAGCACTTGTTGCTTTTACCCTTTGGATATGGGCCATTCTCTGTGGTGTGAGGTGATACCTCATTGTTGTTTTGATTTGCATCTCTCTGATGATTAGTGATGATGAGCATTTTTTCATATACCTTTTGCCATTCGATTTCTTCCTTGTCAAAGTTTCTGTTCATCTCTTCTCCCCATTTTCTAATGGGGTTGGCTATTTTTTACTTATATAGCTGTACCAGTGCCTGATATATCCTGGATATTAACCCCTTATCAGATGGGTATTGGGTGAATATTCTTTCCCATTCTGTGGACTGTCTTTCTATCTTGGTCACTGTTTCTTTCTAGGTGCAGAAGCTCTTCAGTTTCATGTAGTCCCATATGCTTATATTTTCTTCTAGTTGCTTTTTTTAATGGTGTTTCACCTTTGAAGATGTCTTTAGCTTCAATGTCGTGGAGGGTTTTTTCTATATTTTCTTCAACGTACTTTATGGAATCAGGTCTGATATTGAGATCTTTAATCCATTTTGATCTGATTTTTGTGCAAGGTGTTAGACACAGGTCCAAATTCATTTTTTTTCACGTGTCAACTTGTACAACCTTTCTGGAAAACAATATGGACATTACTCCAAAGACTAGAAATTGAGCTCCCCTTTGACCCAGCCATACCACTCCTGGGAATATACCCTGGGAAGCCAAAAACACACAGCGGAAACACAATCCGCACTTTTATTTTCATAGCAGCACTATTCACAATAGCCAGAACCTGGAAACAACCAGTATGCCTGAGAACTGGTGACTGGATAAAGAAACTGTGGTACATCTACACAATGGAATACTATGCAGCTGTCAGGAAAAATGAAGGTATGAAATTTGCCTATAAATGGATGGACATGGAAAGAGTCACGTTGAGTGAAATTAGAAGGAAAGAGAGAGACATAGAATGACTGCATTTATTTGCATGACATAAATATGCCAGGTGATCTTACCAAAAGTGGAAATTACCACAAGCGCGTGGGAGTCAGAGGTTAGGTAAGATAGAGAAGGGAACATGTGTGAATAAATGTCAAAAGGTCTGATACCAACATAGAACTGAGCGTTAAATACAGACAAAAAATGCAAATGATGACTTCTAAGTGTACGTGAGTGCAACCCACAATGTGTAGGAGAAGGAAGAGAGAGAGAGGAGGAGAGAGAGGAGATAAAGAACCTGCCATTTAGGCAGGACATGGGAGGGGGGGGAATTGGGGACATGGGCGGTGGGTGATGGGCACTGGTGGAGGCGGGGTGCTGGAACACTGTGTGAACGAAACCTTCAAACATGAACAACGTTGTAATTGTATATCTCATGGTGGTATAATAAAATGTTAAAAAAAGTTCATAATTGGGTTTTGGTCATACGGTGTTCCAGCACCCATCCTCCACCAGTGCCCATCTCCCACCATCAACGTGCCTGGTTCCCTTCCCCTCCCCCAGCCTGTCTCCATGGCAGGTTCTTTATTTATTTCCCTTTCTTTCTCTTTTCCTTCCCTTCCAGACTATGGGTTACAGAACATACATTAAAGGGTTGTGATGTGTATCTTTTTGCCTGTATTTAATGCTCAGTTCTAGGTTGGTATTAGTACTTTTGACAATTGTTAGCACACTGTTCCATTTTCTGTCTTACCTAGCCTCTGTCTTACCCAGCTGACCAGCCTATCACAGCCCGGCTCATCGAGATCCACCCTGCAGCAGTCTTTTTTTAAATCTGGCTCAGGTATGCTGATCCAGAGACTCACAACATGGGGCAGAGCTGCTACTGGCTCTCCCTGTGCCCAGCCACCACGAAGCGCCCAGGAGGGGATGCTGGGTTCGAGCCCTGGCCTGCCACCACAGCAAAGCCTTGCAACAAGCCAGACGACCCCACCCCCACTCCATGAGGGCCTCCCATTTTTCAAATCCGGACTTCCCCCTCTTCAGAATTTCACCCAGCAGACCAGCCTATCACAGCCCAGCTCGCGTGGCTGTTTGTGGCCTCGCAGTTCATCAATAAATGCTGGATTTAGAGATGACTACAAGAGTATGCTACCCACACGGCAGAGCCTGGCAAGCTACCCATGTCGTGTTTGATATGCCAAATACCAGTAACAATTTTAGACTTCATTCCCATGACCTGATGGAATGGTTTGAGGCTCTTTATGCTCATGGAGCAAGCAGGTGCCCTTGGGCTCTACTAGCATGAGACAGGACATATGGAGATGGTACTCGTGCCCACTCAAGCCAATCGATGATCAACGGGAAGACAGTTATACTGGTTTCTATAGAAACATTTACTAACACGGACACTTTAACATTCAGTGCATATCATAGTCTTGATTATATTATTAAATGTTTTGATTTGTGGCTTAATGTTGTAAGTTTCTCATATAACAACTGATTGTCAGCAATTGATAATCACTACAAGAATATTGCCAAATGATTTACATATTAGTAATTATTTTGAAGAAAAGTTAAAGTTCAAAAATCATAAAATAACTTCTATAAATCTGTGCACACTAAATATAAAAATAAAACTTTATAGAACATAATGAATGTCTATTTAAATCATTTTAGCCAAATTTTCTATACTTATTATGCTATTGACAGCTTTTTGACACTGTGTTCATGAAAAATACTAATTCACAAGATCCTCACTAACACAAGTATAGCAGTGTTTAATAATGAGTTAAAACTTAATCCCCAGAACTGCACATGTTCCTCCAAGAACTGCTGGGAGTGATCCTGAACACAGAGTCAGGAGTCAGCCCTGAAAACCACAGGGTGTGGGCCAGTCCTCCCCATAAAACAAATATAAGAAATAAAATTAGATTTAGAATTAAAATAAATTTAGAATTAGAAGTGTGCAGTGAACACGCTGTCTCTACAGAGAAGTGTGGGAATGCTCAGAGAATGGGTAAGGCAGACGGGTGCTGCAGTTAGAGAAAGCAGCGACTACAGGACTGTGATCTGACGTGCACTGTAGCAGGTTTGGACTGAGACAAAACAAGAAATTGAGGTTTGTTTTCATATCTGGGTGAAAGTTGTGAATAATATTGGATTCAAGATGGTAGTGCTGTTTGGTACATTTCAATTTCCTTTGGTGTATATGCAGAATTACTGAATTTAATGGAATATTCATTTTAATCTTTTTTTGAGGAAGCTCTGTGCATCTCTGGCACCCCACACACTTCCCCAAAGTTCCTCAGGAGTAACCTTGAGCACAGAGGCAGGATAAACCCTAGCACCACAGGTTGGGGACCAAGTTCTTGTATCTCTTCTTGGATACTCTTCTTAGATCTCTTGTCTTCCCATTGTTCATCAATTTGCTCAATTGCATGTCAGTAACATCTCTATTCATTGGGAATGAGGTCAATTATTGTTACCTTTTTGGCATATTAAATACAACACGGGTATTGTATTGTATTGTATTGAATACAACACAGAGCTTGCCAGTCTCTGCTGAGGCTCTAGATTTATCCCGGGAGCCCAGTCTGCTGTCAGGCTAGAAGTATTCTCATCTCCTTCCTTTTCTCCTCTTCAATAGAGTAATTTGTAACAGGTTTGGGTAGGTCTTTAGGTCCATTGAGTACTGGAAGGGGGTAGTGAGGTTCATGAAACAGTCCAGGATGGGATTTAGGATTTACGTTAGGGTATTTGGCTGATCTATTTCTGTTCTTGCATTGACCAACCACTTTCTGGAAAGTGGTTGGTTTCTACTAATTGGATTTGAACACAGCCAACAGTCCTGGAGCAGATAGCTTCAGTCATACAGGGTGTACTGAGGCACACCCTGAATAACCAGGGTGTGCCTCAGTAACTGGGATAATTGTATAACAAGAGCTATCAGAGAAGCACAGAATGGGCTGCAGTGTTCAGCAGCAGTTAGGTACAGTCTAAGCACAACACCACAAGATGTAGAAAGAGGGGCTGGAGCAATAGCATAGCAGGCAGAATGTTTGCATTGCACACGGCCCATCCAAGTTTGATCTCAGCATTCCATATGGTCCTCTGAGGATTTCTAGGAGTAATGCTTTAATGCAGAGCCAGGAGTAACCTCTGAGCATCACTGGGTTTGACCCCCCAGAAGCCAAAAAGTATATATGAAGATTGAAGCAATGGAAACAAGTCATATATTTGCTCTGCAGACTACATGAAACCAGAACCTTACCCATAGCTCTCACTATAAATTTTGCATAACCATTAAATGAAGGAAACTCCTAAATCAAGATATTAAGGAAAATAGTCTGAAATGCCCCCGGATACCCACCAGCTTTCTGATCTCTCAAATAATGGCCTCAGAGTGATCATGATGAAACTGTTTACTGAGTTGGAAAAACTCAGCAGGAGGGAGGTTATGAGAAACAGCAGTCAGTTGACACAGGACTGAAGAACATGGTCAGTGAAAATTTTCTTTAAAAGAATGAAAAGAAACTCAATGAAAATCCATAGCACCAGAGTGATCAAATCTGAGGCAGGAATCAGTGAGCTTAGCACATGATACCGGAAATTGCCAATCAAGAATTAAATATGGTCAAACAAAGAGGAATGAAGAGCATAGTGACCTGCAAGTGATGAACTCACTCTGTGCCCTCAGTCTTGGAGTGCCCCATAACTGGCTGGTTTCCTCACACTTGACACAGGTGAGAAGCTCTACCCTCCTAGGAGGGCTTTACCTTACCCTGACTCTCCTCAGACCCCAGCACAACAGAACAATAGGATTGTGCCTCCGGTTTTCAGAATGTCTCTAAGTGATACTTTTCTTCTTCATACCTCAGAGGGGACATGTTTGGGACTCCAGTAAATCCATGGACTGTGAATCGGGTGGCTGCCCCAACTGCACTGTGCTAATAATAATTTAGTCCTAGTATCAATCTCTAATCTTACAAAAGCTCATAATGAGAGTTTTTCCACTAAGAAATTATAGACTCCTAAATTAAACCAGAGGAGAGGCAGGACAATGAATGGAATTATAAATCACCCTGCAATACTCCCACAAAACTCCAAACAACTAGGTAGAAAATTGATGATGATGACTTGGGCAGGGAAATATCAGAGTAATACATATATGAATCCCTAATATCTCCCATGAGTGCTGGGGCAGGGGCGTATGGAGGGCTGATTATAAATTGTTGAATTAGAATTGTTATTGAATTAAAAAAGACTCACCCCCAGGTTTCAACAGATGCAATTGGAAGTAATGTAGACTCCAACAAATGGACTGAATAAAGGTAGTAGCCAAAAAAAATTCTAAAAGCATGAATAAGCTCCTTCAGCTCTCAGATATGAACTTTAAAGGTAACATGTTAATGATGTTTAATGAGCTCAAAGAAATTATAGCATGGTTACAAGAAAACAAGAAGCCAGGAATGAGGAAACTGCAGTCAGTCAGATGTCACAGAAGAATTTGGTTGGCAAAAAAACAAAAAAAAGAATTCAGTGGAATACCTTGGCAGCAGAGTAACAGCAGCTGAGGATAAAATCAGTGAGCTCCAAGAAGGAACCTATACAAACAACAGATATGAAGTCTCATAATTAACGAACATCATACTAGAGAACTATTGAATGAATTAAAGAATAAAAGTATTATTAGAGTATCTAAGGAAGAGAAATGCAAATTCAATGAAGAATCAATTGTGAAAAATTCATAGATAAGAAGCTCCCAGAGTTGAGAAATTTGTGCACTTAGGAAATATGTAGGGTCCTAGTAAAAAGTGATCCAAATATACTCCAAGACACATAATAATAGCAGTGTAAATTTAATAAAGAGAGAATATTGAAAGGAGTAAAACAAATAAAGGAATCACATGAAAGGAATAATAAAGATTCCAGTGAGAATTTCCAGGCCAGAGGAAAATGTGGAATATGATTTTTAAGAATCCTCAATGATATTAAACTCTCAGCAAAAATACTCCAGAGTTTTGTCAATACAGAACTTCATGGATACATACTAGCTAAAGAGTTTCATAGCTTTGAATCCAATGTTGCAGAAAGAATTGTAGGGACAATTTTAGACAATACACACTTTACACATACACATACACTATATATTCATATATGTATACATATATTAAAAATGGAAAGCATTCAATATAATAATATATAAAAACCAAAGCATCTCCAGAAATCTTTATAAATAATAAATCTGTACAGTAATCTGGCACTCCAAACATTACACAGAAGCATGTAGCATTTTTATAGAAAGTATAATATGACATGATATTATACTTAGAGAACCCTAAACTCTCTACCCAAAAACTCCTAGAAACAATAGATGCATATAGTAGAGTGGCAGGATACAAAATCAACACCCAAAAATCGGTGGCTTTCCTATATACAAATAACGAAAGAGAAGAAAGGGATATTAAGGAAACAATTCCATTCACAATTGTGCCACAGAAAATCAAATACCGAGGAATCAACCTACCCAAGTGTGTAAAGGAGCTGTACAAAGAAAACTACAAGACACTTCTCCAAGAGATAAAAGAGGACACAAGGAAATGGAAACATATTCCCTGCTCATGGATGGGGAGAATCAATATTGTCAAAATGGTAATACTCCCTAGAGCTCTGTTCAGATTCAATGCAAATTGACCAAATACTCCTGAAATTTGTATGGAACAATAAACCCCCAAGGATAGCTAAAGCAATCCTTGGGAAAAAGAAGATGGGAGGCATCACCTTTCCCAACTTCAAACTGTACTACAAGGAAGTAGTAATTAAAACAGCATGGTATTGGAAAAAAACAGACCTGTGGACCTATGGAATAGAATTGAGTATCCTGACACCCAACCTCAAACACATGATCATTTAATCTTTGATAAAGGTGCAACGAGTCTAAAATGGAGTAAGGAAAGCCTCTTCAACAAGTGGTGTTGGGAAAACTGGGCAGCGACATGTAAAAAATGAATTTGGACCTGTGTCTAACACCATGCACAAAAATCAGATCAAAATGGATTAGAGATCTCAATATCAGACTTGAATCCATAAAGTACATTGAAGAAAATATAGGAAAAACCCTCCACGATGTTGAAGCTAAAGGCATCTTCAAAGGTGAAACATCACTAACAAAGCAACTAGAAGAAAAGATAAACATATGGGACTACATGAGACTAAAAAGCTTCTGCACCTCAAAAGAAACAGTGACTAAGATACAAAAGCAGTCCACAGAATGGGAAAGAATATTCACCCAATACCCATCTGATAAGGGGTTAATAAAGTTCTACCAGGCACTGGTAGAACTTTACAAGAAGAAAACAAACAACCCCTTCAAAAAATGGGGAGAAGAAATGAACAGAAACTTCAGCAAGGATTACTAGGAGAATTTAACACCGCCTTCTCACTGTTACAGCAGTTACTGACTGTGAAAGTGAGATTAGCATTTTTACTCACAGAGGTCCTTCTGTATTTTAGGTGTGTTAATTTCACTTTCCTTTACTTAGACGCTCATGTAGGTATATCTCCTTGGACTGTAACAATTGCAGAAAGAGGAACCATAGCACATACTACACACTGCTTGCTACTTATTCTTTCTCCTTACCATCTCTGTTCTTCTACTTCTCTTCTATTACCTTCTCTCTTCCACACTCCTCTCTTTACCTGTGTTTACCTACATTATATATCACTGTCTTTTACTGTTTTTTATGTTGATAGACTATGTCTTATGAGAGGATGTGATTGAAAAGGCCAATGATATGATTATACAAATCAGGTCATGGAGCAATTGTGAGATGATCAAAAATTGTATATTCCTTTTTATTTTATAATGATTTGTAAGACATCTTTTGGCCATTTGGACCCTTCCTGCTCATTTCTTCTCTAAAAACAATTACTACTGGATTGACCAAGACAAAAAATCAAAAAAGCAATATATTCCACTAAGGAAGAAATGGAAAAACTTGTTTTATGGGACATTTATGTATCACTTATTCCGGAAGACAGTTCATTTATTTTTCTTTTTGGGTCACACCCGGCTATGCTCAGAGGTTACTCCTGATTCTGCACTCGGGAATTACTCTGGTGGTGCTCAGGAAACCATATGGGATACTGGGGATTGAACCAGGGATTGAATCAATCTTGTTGATCTACAACTGTGTTGATGTCAATGACATCCTTGAAGTTTAAAGTATTTTGATGACCCTCACTGGGTGCATATATGTTTAGGAGTTTAATTTTTTCCTGATATATATATATATATCCTGATATATATATGTCCCTTATATAAAAGGGATATATATTCGTTATTATAAGGGATATATATCAAAATATACCTTGGAAACAAATGAGAATTAAGACACAAACTATCTGAACTTATGGAACACAACCAAAGTATCATTGAAAGAAAAGTTTATAGCTCTTCAAGTGTTCATGTGGAAGAAGGAAAGGACCCAAATAAGTAATTTGGCTTCATAGCTTAATATCTTAAAATGACCAACAAAAGGAGCCCACCACAGATCAAGAGAAGGAAATATTCAAACATATTGCAAAAATCAGCAAGCTGGAATCTCAAGCAACAAATAACAATCAAAAAGATTAATAAAACGAAGACTTGGTTCTTTGAAAAAATAGGAAAAATTGACAAACTAATTGCAAGACTGAAAAAGAAAGTGAGAGCGGGAACCCTAATAAACCAAATTAGAAATGAAAAAGAGGGTATCACAACAGAAACCACAGAAATTCAAAATGAGAGTTTGTATGTCAGGAATCAAGAGAACCTAAGAAAATGACAGATTCAAAATCCTTCATGAGCTATATTATGGATTCACCACCAGGATCTCACCATTCTACACGGAAGTGATCGTTGATGTAAAAAAGAAGGGTTTGGCAGGGTGATACCATTTCACTGAAACTCTTAGCCCTACCCTTGAGAATGTCATGCAACTATTAGAATGGGAAGGATTGGGAAAAGATAGACTGTCAGCAACTACACCACCTCCACTTTGCTGATGACATCATTGTAATAATACCAAACATAGTCAAAAGGCACAAATGCTGGCTGATTTCGATCATGAATGTGGAAAGGTAGGTCTACAACTGAATCTCAACAAAACAACAACAAAAAGAAATACAGAGTAATATCTTGAATGAACATAGATACAAAGATTTTCAACAAAACAGTATCAAAAAGAATCCAAAGACTCATCAAAAAAGATCATACTACATGACAAAGTAGGATTCATCCCAAGGATGCAAGAATGGTTAAACAACTCTCAAGTCAATCACTATCACTATCTTCCCGTTCATCATCTATTTGCTAGAGCGAGCACCAGTAATATCTCCATATGTGCTGTCTCATGCAGTAGAACCCAAAGGCATCTGCTTGCTCAGGGAACATAAAGAGCCTCAAACCATTATATTAGGTCATGGGAATAACTTAATATAAATGTTACTGGTATTTGGCATATCAAATAAGACACAAGCAGGTTGCCAGGCTGGCCGTGCAGGTGGCATACTCTTGTAGTCACCTCTGAATAAAGCATTTATTGATGAACCGTGCAGCGCTAGCGGCCACGTGAGCCGGGCTGTGATAGTCTGATCTGCTGGGTGGAGTTGTGATGAGAAAGAAGTCCGCATGTGGAAAACAGTGGCCCCCATGGAGTAGGGGGGTCATCTGGCTTGTTGTGAGGCTCTGCTGGGGTGGCAGGCCAGGACTAGAACCCACCATGCCTCCCTGACTCCTCATGAGCGGCAGGGCACAGGGAGAGCAAGGAGCAGCTCTGCCCCATGTCTGTGAGTCTCTGTATCAGCATACCAGGGCTGGATTGAAAAAAAACTGCCGCAGGCTGGGTGTCGATGATCCAGGCTGTGATAGTCTGGTCTGCTGGGTGGAAATGTGACAAGAAAGAAGTCTGGATATGGAAAACAGTGGCCCCCATGGAGTAGGCGGTGGTGTCTGGCTTGTTGTGAGGCTCTGCTGGGGTGGCAGGCCTGGGCTAGAACCCACCATACCTCCCAGATGCCTCATGAGCAGCAGGGAGAACAAGTTCGATCCCTGGCATCCCATATGGTCCAAGTCAATCACATATAGATTATATCACTTGATCACTTCACTTGATCACTTGAATCCCGTTGTTCATCAATTTGCTCGAGCGGGCGCCAATAACATTTCCATTGGACCCTATCACGTGCCAATGTAGCCCAATGGCGTCTGGTTGATTCAGGAATATGAAGAGCCTCAAACCGTTCCTTCAGGGTCTTTACAAGGAAGTCTGACCATCTTGTAGGTGGGCGGCCACGTGATCTTTTGACATCCCGTGGGATCCAGTCAGTAATGGCTCTAGTCCAGCGGTTGTCTCCAAATTGCATTACATGTCCAGCCCAACTGATTTTCGATGCCTTGGCAAACGAGACAGCGTCCCTGATTCTGGAATAGCGAATATATCTATATCTATCTATCTATCTATCTATCTATCTATCTATCTATCTATCTATCTATCTATCTATCTATCTATCTATCTATCTATCTATCTATCTATCTATCTATCTATCTATCTATCTATCTATCTATCTATCTATCTATCTATCTATCTATCTAGAATATATATCTATATATAGATTATATCAATAAAGAAAAATAAAAACAATATGAACATATCAACTGATTCAGAGAAAGTGTTTGACAATATCCAGTACCCATTCATGATAAAAACTCTCCCAAAAATGGGAGTTGAAGAACCTTTTCTCAGTATAGTCAAAGCCATCTACTAGAAGCCCACAGCCAGCATTACTCTCAATGCGAAAAAGCTAAAAGCCTTCCCCCAAATAGGTACATGATAGGTAGCCCACTATCACTACTTCTATTTAATATAGTACTGGAATTGCTTGCCATTGCAATTAGGGAAGTGAAAGACATTAAAGGCATCCAAATAGGAAAAGAAGAAGCCAAACTGTCACTATTTACAGATGACACTCTACTATACCTAGAGAATTCTTAAATCTCTAATAAAATGTTCCTAGAAAAATTAAATATGAATAGAAGTGTTGCAGCTTACAAAATCAATACCAAAAGTTCATGGATTTCCTGGGGGCCGGAGCTATAGCCCAGCAGGTAGGGCGCTTGCCTTGCACGCAGCCGGCCTGTGCCGGCCTGGGTTCGATCCCCGGCGTCCCATATGGTCCCCCCGAGCACCGCCAGGAGTAATTCCTGAGTGCAGAGCCAGGAGAAACCCCTGAGCATCGCCGGGTGTGACCCAAAAAGAAAAAAAAAAAAAAAAAAAAAAGTTCATGGATTTCACATATGTAAATAATGAATGTAAAGAAAGTGATATTTAAAAAAAATCCATTCACTGTTTTTTCTCAGAAAATAAAGTACCTAGGATTCAATTTAGCTAATAATGTAAAGAACCCGTACAAGGAAAACTACAAAAACCCTACTTCAAGAAATAAAAGAGGACATGAAGTGGAAACACATCCTTTGATCATGCATTCAGACATCAACAATGTCAAAATGGCAATATCCCCTAAAGCATTATACACACTCAATGAAGTCTCTATAAGTATACCCATGGCATTTTTCAAAAACTTGACCAAATACTCCCGAAATTCTTATGGAACAATAAACACCCATGAATACCTAAAGTAGTCACTGGGGAAAATATTTGAGGCATCACTTTTCCCAAGCTTAAACTGTACTACAGCATGGTATTGGGGTAAAAACAGACCTGTAGACCTATGGAATAAAGTTGAATATCCTGACACACATATATGTGACCATATAACCTGTGATAAAGAAGCAAAAGATACAAAATTTAGCAAGCAAATCCTCTTCAACAAGTGGTGCTGAAAAACCCAAGCATCTACAAGTGAAAAAATGAACTCAGCCTCTATCTAATGCCATGCACAAAAGTCAGATTAAAATGTATTAAGGATCTCAATATCAAACCTTAATTCATAAATTAATGTATAAAATTAAGCAAAATCCTCCATGACATTGAAGCTAAAGACGTCTTCAAAGATGAAACTCTACTGACAAAGCAAGTGGAAGCAAAAGTAAACAAATGGGACTACCTACAATTAAAAAACTTTTACATGTAAAAAAGAAACAGTGACCAACATACAAAAATAAACAATAGATTTGGAAATAATATTCACCCAATGCCATCTGATAAGGTGTTAATATCCAAGATATTTAAGGCATTGGTAGAACTTTACAAGAAAGTAAACAGCCAACCACATCAAAAGCTGGGGAGAAGAAATAACAGAAGCTCTGACTCCCACAATTGTCGAGGGTACTAATGCCAACCTAGAACTGAGCATTAAATAGAGGCAAAAAGATACACATGACAACCCTTTAATGTATGTTCTGTAATCCATAATCTGGAGGGAAAGGAAAAAGAGAAAGAGAGAGAAATGGAAAGAAATAAAGAACTTGCCATGGAGGAGGGCTGGGGGAGGGGGAGGGAACTGGGGACGTTGGTGGTGGGAGATGGGCACTGGTGGCGGGATGGGTGCTGGAACACTGTATGACCAAAACCCAAATATGAACTTTTTAATTGTATATCTTTGTACTTGTAAAGATAAAAAAAATTTAAAAAATAAAATAATAATAATAATAATAAAATAGTTTGGAGGCACCAAAAAAAAAAAGAAATAACAGAAGCTTTCTCAAAGAAAAAATTCGAATCATCAAAAGACGTGTAAAAATTGCTCTTCATCACTAATCATGATGGATATTCAAACCAAAACAACAATGAGATATCATCTCTCACCACAGAGACTGGCATACATTTGAAAGAGAAAGAATGATCAATGCTGGCACGGATGTGGGGAGAAAGGGACTCTCATCCATTGTTGGTGGGAATGCCCACTGGTACAGCTGTTTTAGAAAACAATATGGACATTTCTCCAAAAACTAGATACTGAGCTACCATTTGACCCAGCAATACAACTCCTGGGTGAATGCTATTTCCCAGTCCTGGCCTGTCTCCTGCCTGCCACCTGCGGACACAGCTAGGTGCCACAGCCACACCTTGAGGGGCAGCACATAGAGAATATCAAGATTTAATCTGTAAACATTACAATAGCTGTAATACAATATCATTGCAACTTTATTTACGATAGCAAAGGCTTGGAAACAACTCAAGTGTCCAACATATCAGTCAATGATGATGTTTTGGTTTATACACACAAAGAAATATCAAAATGCTAAGGAAAAAGATAAAGTCTTGCAACTTATCATAACCAGAAAGGAATTAGGTGTTACATTAATTGAATTTAGTCTAAAGGAAGCTAAACACAATATGACATTGCTCATTTGTGTGATACGATGAGTAAAAGTGAGGGATTAGGTAGTTCTGATGGAAACACTCCTAGAGGCCATGTCAACAAAAGAGGCTTCTGTGGCTGAAAGAAAGTGTCAAGGGCATAATGGCTATATAGGGGAGGGTGATGGCACTTTGGAGGTGGTGGTGATAATAGTGGCATTGTAAATATCACTGTATCACTGTCTTCCTGTTGTTCATCTATTTGCTCGAGCGGGCACCAGTAACATCTCCATACATCCTGTCACAAGTAAGTGTAGCTCAAGGGCCTCAGCTTGCTTCAGGGACAGGGAGGAGCCTCAAACCATATTTCAGGTCATGGAATCGAGGCCCATAATTGTTACTAGTTTTTGGCATAAAAAATAAAACACAGGTAGCTTACCAGGCTTTGCCGTGTAGGTGGTATACTATCAGTAGAAAGCTCTCATCTCGAGCATTTACTGATGAAACTTCTAGGGGAAAGATCAGGTTCAAGCTTGGATAGACCTCTGAGGAACTATGGAGTCTGAATGTTGAGACATTGACAGCATGATGTGTGGGTTGCTCTGGCTTCCCACTAGGCTAATGGGATGATGGGCATCAGTTAGAACCTGTCTGGAACTGTATACAGTGTATAAATGTGAAAGTGCCTGGGAAGGACCTTATCCTAAAATCAGTATTATCTAAGAATGTCACTCGGCATGGCCTCGCACCAAGGAGCTATGTATCTGGCAGGGGTGTGTCTATCTTTCTGGGAAGCTGGCATGGAAGTGGAGGAAAGGGCAGAGCCCAAATCTCCGCTCCGAGTCCAGCCAGCATGGTCCCTCCCTCGCACGTGTGAGTGAACCCTTGGAGGAATGTTGGACTGGGCCAGAGTATGGCCGAGCCCCTTACCCGGAGGTCAGCTCCATGGATTGCTTCCACGTGAGGCTGGCTGAGCAGCACAGCTGTTGATCTGGAGTGGATGGGTCTGGAACACTTCCGGGGCGGCAGAGGAGCTTTAAATATGTAACTTCTAAATCACATTATGCTAATAGGAGAAAAGCAGAAAGTGCACCAGACATTTAAAAATCCTCTTGGGTGGCCGGAGCAATAGCCCAGCGGGTAGGGCGTTTGCCTTTCACCCGGCCTGCCTGTGCCGACCCGGGTTGGATCCCGGAATCCCATATGGTCCCCGAGCACCTCCAGGAGTAATTCCTGAGTGCAGAGCCAGGAGTAGCCCCTGAGCATTGCCGGGTGTGACCCAAAAAAGCAAAAAAAAAAAAAAAAGAAAGAAAAAGGAAAAATAAAAATCCTCTTGGAAAATTGTGCGTGACTTCCAATGGGAGTAGAGATACATGTAAAATGTTTATTAAGGAGAAAAGGTGAACATTATTCAACCTTTATTTATTAGATGCCTAACATTCTTCAATCTAAACACCATGATGGCACAAATCCCTTAAGCGCTTCTAGGTGGATTTTTGGATAGTTAATATCATTCCTTTATTATGGTGGCTACTTTTTCCTCCACATTTTTCCAAATACTTATTTGAAAGTATTAAATACTGAGAGCATAAAATAAATTCAGCTTCTCAGATAATGTTGATTTTTAAGTTGATTTGTAAGTTGATTTTTAATAATTGATTAATAATTAAAGTATTATTACACCCGGCAGAGCAGAAACCAGCTTTCCCGTTGAACCCCCTGCACTCCATGGACCACGAGAGCAACCTCGGACCTGAGTCCACCATCCCGATGGAGCCTCGGAGGAGGCCAGAGAAACTCCCACACCTTGCTGGCAGCGATCTGTGTCACAATCCACACTCTGCAGCTGGTAAGATCTCCCCCAGCATATTAATCCAGTCTCCAGCCCACAGATTAATCCAGTCTCCAGCCCAGCTTGTCAGAAACCCAGCCTACAAGGACCCGCCCTGCAGAGACCCGCCCTTCAGAGGAGAGTATTTCAAACCCAGGAATGCTTGAGCCTCAGACACAGGTACACCCGGCAGAGCAGAAACCAGCTTTCCCGTTGAACCCCCTGCACTCCATGGACCACGAGAGCAACCCGGACCTGAGTCCACCATCCCGATGGAGCCTCGGAGGAGGCCAGAGAAACTCCCACACCTTGCTGGCAGCGATCTGTGTCACAATCCACACTCTGCAGCTGGTAAGATCTCCCCCAGCATATTAATCCAGTCTCCAGCCCACAGATTAATCCAGTCTCCAGCCCAGCTTGTCAGAAACCCAGCCTACAAGGACCCGCCCTGCAGAGACCCGCCCTTCAGAGGAGAGTATTTCAAACCCAGGAATGCTTGAGCCTCAGACACAGGTACACCCGGCAGAGCAGAAACCAGCTTTCCCGTTGCGGCGTGGCCGCTGTCGCCAGCGATTTACCTCCAAACTACCACAAATATTCTACCCATCCCTCTGAGAGAGCCCCACAAAGCAATGAGAATATAGTGCCCGCATGGCAGAGCCTGGCAAGCTGTCCGATGCGTGTTCGATATGCCAAACCCAGTAACAGAAATGTTTATTTTCCTGACCCCGAAAGAGCCCTTAATACGGCAGCAGTAAGAAAGGCAAACAAGCAGTGCCTGATAAAATCTCACGGCTGTCCTAGGCTGCCAAAACGAAGAAGGACTAAAATGACTGTCTGTACTTTCAATGCACGCTACACTGGCAACGGAAGCATATATTGAGGATCTGATGCTGCAAGCAAGAAAGATCAAGTACGACATCATTGGTCTGACTGAGACGAGGAGGCGTCAGTCGCATCATGCTCTATTTGACACCGGAGAAGAATTGTTCCTTGGAACATGTGATGAAAGAGGCGTCGGTGGCATTGGTGTCCTTGTCAACACGAACATGGCTGTCAACATTGATTCATTTGAATGCCTAACAAACCGAATAGGACGATTACACTTGAGGAGATGTGGCCCACTGCCAGCAATTTCTATCTTCATTGTCTATGCACCAACATCCACATACAAAGAAGATGAAATTGAGAAATTCTACATGGAATTGGAGGAGTTCTATAAAAAGATCACACCTTCTACAAGATCATAGTCGGTGATTTTAATGCCAAGATAGGACCGAGAAGATCGGCTGAAGAACTCCACATCGGGACCCATGGCCTAGAATGGAACGAACAGGGTGAGAGACTATCTGAGTTCATCATGTCCACCAAGACTATTCATGGGAACTCACAGTTTCAGAAGGCTGAAGCGAAACGTTGGACATGGGAATCTCCTGGTGGACAGTTCCACAATGAAATCGACCACATCATCTTCAATCGACGGTTTTGTCTGACCGATGTTGCTGTCGTCCCCAAATTCCAGACAGGATCGGACCACCGTCTCCTTCGTGCAAAAATTCTACTTCCCGCAACGGGAGAAAAGGCTGCAAAGTTTAAGAAGAGAACTCCCAGAACGACCACCAACTGGGAACTCTTTAGCACCATTGCGGCAACATGGGAAGATACCATCATTGATGACATCGATGAAGAATACAACCGACTGGTTCAGCACCTCCATGATTGTGCAAAGAATGCCGAGAGAGAGAAAAACACAGAAGGACGCTTGTCTTCAGAAACTCTCGAGCTCATTCACCAACGTGGCAAGGCGCGAGCCTCAGGAGACCAAATGCTAACGTCCAAGCTTGCTAAACAGTGCAGAGAAGCGATAAAAGCAGACCTCAAAGACAGAAGAGCAGAAATACTGGAAGATGCAGCAGAAGCCGGGAAAAGTATTCGCACTGCCCGCCTGTCCTTCGCCAACTATAAGACCAAGATGACTGCCCTCCGACGCCCTGATGGATCTATCACATCTTCCAGAAAGGCAATGGAGAAGATTATCCAGGACTTCTACTCAAATCTTTTTGATAGCCACATCCACCTGCCCACATACCAAATTCCACAGGATGGATACGTCATTCCCAACGTTCTCCCTTCTGAAATAAGACATGCCATCTCATCGGTAAAGAAGGGAACAGCACCAGGCCCAGACAAAGTCAGACCCGAACATCTGAAGAATCTGCCATCGGGTGCTCATCAATACACTAGCTCGGCTCTTCACACGCTACCTGTCCGAATGCAAGGTGCCCTCCCAATGGAAAACCAGCAGGACAGTTCTACTGTTCAAGAAGGGAGACATTCATGACATCGGCAACTATCGCCCCATCTGCCTGTTGTCTGTCATCTACAAGCTGTTTACACGAGTCATCCTGAACAGGATTAGCAGAACACTAGATGAAGGTCAACCATGCGAGCAAGCAGGTTTCCGGAAAGGATTCAGCACAATCGACCATATCCACACAGTAACCAAGCTCATTGAGGTTTGTAGGGAGTACAAGATGCCGCTCTGTCTCACGTTTATTGATTTACAGAAAGCCTTTGATTCTGTGGAAACTGAAGCAGTCATCGAAGCCCTAGTCAAACAGGGTGTTCAAACCCAATACATCAAGATCCTTCGTGAGCTGTATTATGGATTCACCACCAGGATCTCACCATTCTACAAAGAAGTGATCATTGATGTCAAAAGAGGGGTTCGACAGGGTGATACCATCTCACCAAAACTCTTCAGTGCCACCCTCGAGAACATCATGAGACAATTAGAATGGGAAGGAATGGGAGTGAAGATAGATGGTCGGCAACTACACCACCTCCGCTTCGCTGATGACATCGTTCTAATAACACCAAACATTAGCCAAGCGGCACAAATGCTGGCTGACTTTGACCGAGAATGTGGAAAGGTAGGTCTACAGCTGAATCTGAAGAAAACTATGTTCATGAGGAATGAACTAGTTCCAGAGGCCCCATTCTCTCTCAATGGAACAAACATCTCTGAATGCAGCAGTTATGTGTACCTAGGTCGAGAAGTCAACATGATGAATGACCTAAAACCTGAGCTGCGCAGGAGGAAGAGAGCGGCATGGAATGCCTTCAAAGGCATCGAAGAAATAGCTAAAAGGACAAAGAACCTCCGGCTCCGGGCACATCTCTTTGACTCCACCGTTCTCCCTGCATTAACATACGCCTCAGAGACCTGGGCCCTACGAAAGCAGGATGAGAATGCTATTCGGGTCTCCCAGAGAGGAATCGAAAGAGCTATGCTTGGAATATCACGTCTCACTCAAGTGAGAGAAGGAATCGGAGTTCTGACCTCCGTCGCTATTCCAGAATCAGGGACGCTGTCTCGTTTGCCAAGGCATCGAAAATCAGATGGGCTGGACATGTAATGCGATTTGGAGACAACCGCTGGACTAGAGCCGTTACCGACTGGATCCCACGGGATGTCAAAAGATCACGTGGCCGCCCACCTACAAGATGGTCAGACTTCCTTATTAAGACCCTGAAGGAACGGTTTGAGGCTCTTCATATTCCTGAATCAACCAGATGCCATTGGGCTACATTGGCACGTGATAGGGTCCAATGGAAATGTTACTGGCGCCCGCTCGAGCAAATCGATGAGTAACGGGATTCAAGTGATCAAGTGATCAAGTGAATTAAAGTATATTGATGGAGAAGATTCTGTCAGAGCCTATTTTTACGTGAAGAAAATTAAAAACTCATACTCAGAATAAATTTAGACAATCAAGAAACCAGGCTTTCTCAAATTGAAGGTGGTCTCTGAAAAGTGATATGATGCCATTATGAAACAAAATTTAGAAGATTATAGTATTTTAAAAATGCATTTGACTAAAGAACACTCTCCATCATCAGAAATAAAACGATTACTTGTAGAAAATAGCACTTAGTAGAGCCAGAACCAAAACAAGATTACAAAGACTGTCAGTTAATTGGCACTATAAAAGATCACATTAACTTTAAATTTGATTTTTATTTTTTAAATTTCCTTAATTTAGGAATTTGGGGTCACATCCAATAGTGCTTAGGAACTTACTACTGGCTCTACACTCAAGGATAACCACCAGCAGTGATGGGAGGGCAGTCATATACAGACATGTTTGCTCACATCCAAACACATTATACCATGTACCAACTTTCTGCAACTTCCATTTCCTTTGTTATTTTTTAATTTTTTTTTAATTTGGAACCAAGACCTTAAATAGCATTAAAATATAGTTTCAGTTATAGAATTAACCATGTAACACCACCACAAATGTTACTGTTCTGAAGACCTTTTCATATCCACCTGCCTCAACTCTTCTGAGACTCAATTCTCTAACCTAACTCTCAGGATCTGGGACCATTGGTCAATTGTTATTATTCTGTTATTACTCAGTCTGTCTCTTTACATTCCACATATGGCATAGATTGTTCTCTCTGTTTCCCTCTTCCTGTCACTAAATTAACTCAGTCATTTACACTCTAGTTCTTTCCACGCTGTAGTGAATTTCTTAATTTCTTTTTATTATAGATGAATAATGTTCCCTTGTGTGTATATATGTCGGGGTGCTCCACCAGAGTCCCCGACAGTGCCGGGAAGCGAGTTCCCTTCTACCTCCAAAGCCGGAGAGGAACGGATGAAAACCCAGGAATCCGATGCAGTTTTAAAAGGCTTTACTTATCACAGGTTTAGGCATACAAATCAGCAAAAGGAAAAACCCGATGCTTAGGATTCCAGGCTAGAACCCCAGCCACGTGTAGGCCAAGATGGCGACCACCACGTGTAAAAGCTTCCAAGGGGAATGAACGCTCACAAGGAGAGAGATCCCACAAGGAAGAAGGAAGCGAGAGCGGGAACCGGCTAGTTTATATCCCTGTAACTCAGACCTTCCTCCCACTGTTATGGAAAGCAGGGAGGGTCCAATGCCCTTAGGTAATCCCTCCCTGCACCTCACCTAGGGCCTTTACTGTGCTAATGTTTTGAGCCGAAATCTGCTTAGGGAATGCTTTTGTAGTGTAGAGAAGGGGGTTTCTGAGATGGCATGTCTCTGTACCTTGACCAACACCAATGCCAGTTAAATATTTCTCCAAGTCTTCACAAGTCTCCTCTACTTCATTGTAGTTTTATATTTTAGTTGCCTTTGAGTATATCAGGGAGCCATGCTTGTTTGCTTGGAAGCAAACAGCATTTCTCTCTGGTCTAATTACTTAGGTGTCCGACATGGCCAGGCTAATATGCTGGTAAGATCTAGCTAGTCCCACGATGATTGTGATAGCATGGGAGAATATTTATACCAGCTAGTACAGCATACATGGTCGGATAAACTGCCACATTTAGACTACCCCCTTATCTACAGAGTGATTTAGGGAGGCAATCCAGAGCAGATGCAGCGGCCCTTAGGAGTCCTGCAACAACTCCCCTGATTAGTTTACTAATAAAAATTGAAAAGGTAAGAAATATTTAGTAATGTACAGAAAATTAAGATAAGAAAAAAACAATTCCAATTACAAAATCATAATACATGTTACTTTAGGATCCTAACTTGTTTTTTGGACCCAAAGCAAAGTTCATGACAAAGTGTTTCTAGCTGTCTGATTATAATGGACTATAGTTTGCACTGTCCATAATTTGTGAGAGTCAATTTGCTATATTTTATGTAAAGTCGGGTGTCTGGAACAAAGTCTGTGGGGCTACTTCTGGGACAGCAATAGCGGTGATCATATGAGTATGAGTCTCTGGAGAGCAGCGATCAGGAACTCGTTGAATTGTCAGGAAAACTGGATCGGGTCTCTGGAACATGGGAACAAATATCTCGAACTCTGGAACAGGAGTCTTGAGTGCTGGAACAGGTGTCTGGAACATTGGTGTAATATCTCGAACTCTGGAACAGGAGTCTTGAGCACTGGAACAGGTGTCAGGAACATCGGTGTGGGTGTCTTGCAGGGCTTCTTCAGCAAGGGGAACACTGGCACCGGTAACTGTACCTGTAGCTTAATTTTAGGCGAGACAAAAACACTTTTCGAGGTTAATCACAAGTAGAGATTTTAAGGCTTTGTAGGGATCCAAGTCTGGGATGGAGAGAAGAACATAAAGAAGCTCCAAATGGGTGGAGCAGGGAAATAAGTATGAGAATTGATGATTTTAAAAATTGATAAATCTAGTGGATCAGCAGAGGAGCTGATGAATGTAATAGAGGTTTGTAGTGGTCAGAAATTGAGAAGGTAGTAGTTGAGACATAACATAGACACAACATTAATCACAAACATAATGGTGGCCACCACATGCACACACACGCACACATACATTTGATCGATCAATATCTGACAGCTGTATATGTGACCCATTTAGGGTGATAAATGGTAACGAGTCAAGCGCTTCATGAATATAAAGCCGGCAAATGATGGTGAGAGAGTGTCTTTTCCTGTGAATAGAGCATTGGGAAAAATTAGTTTTGCAAATTATTAAATTTTTTAGCGAGCACTGTTTTAGGAGTCTCGGAGTATTGAGCACTGTAGTGCAGGTTTACTGGATTCGAATATCTCATCCTGTGAACAGAATCATTAGAAAAACAATTTTTCATTGATTTAGCAAACATTTTTGTAATGAGCATTGTGATCAGAGTCCAAAGCCTCGAGCAACATAGAAGGAATCTGCAGCAGCCAAGTTCTTTTTCTGAAAATACCTGTGAGCAAAACATTAAAAAAGGAAACTTTAACATTAGTCCTTGAAACATATTGACATTGAGCACTATATTCAGAGTCCACCCATTTTTCCACCTTTTTTTTTGTAAGAAAGAAAATATTTAGGCTGTAAGGCAAGATATTAGACATGAACCATGATCACAGACTGCAAAACAAGATCATTATTAAAATGAACCAATCCAGGAAGTTTAAACAGCAACTTGCAATTTAAAATTTAAGACTTTATATTGAAAGAATTAGTTGTTTTCTGATTATTGGAGAATTCTAGTCTTAACAAGTCGCAGAGGAACCCAGAGTTTCTTGGCAGGGTTATCGTCTGTAGAAATGAAAGCATAGCCTCTTCCCCAAATGAGGAGGTGAACTGCAATCCATTTATCATCAATTTTCACCCAGATAGGTGAATTGACTGTTTTTTGAGTTTGCATATCTTCTTGAAAGTGACGTTCAGCCGCGGTATAGGGATCTCCTTGAGGTATATTTAAGAAGTTTAAGGTGAATAATGTTAAAGATAAAGAATCCATTGGAGGCATACTTGTTTTTCGTTGCTTTAATAGCTGAGTTTTAAGCGTTCTGTGGGCACGTTCAACTATTCCTTGTCCTTGTGGATTATATGGAATTCCTGTAATATGTTTGACCTGCCATTCCTCGCAAAAGGATTTGAAGGTTTTGCTGGTGTAAGCAGGACCATTATCTGTTTTTATGGTATGGGGAATACCCATGACGGAGAAGCACTGGAGTAAAAATGAACAAACAGATTTAGCTCTTTCAGACGTCATATAAACAGCCCATATGAACTGGGAATATGTATCAATGACCACATGAAGGAAAGGTTTGTTGGGAAATAAGTTAGTATGAGTTATATCCATCTGCCACAATTGGTTTGTCTGTAAACCTCGAGGATTTGCTCCTGCTACATGAGATGTACAATGTAAAGGAGCACAGACAGGACAGTTGCGGACAATTTGTCTAGCTTGTCTCCATGGGATGCCATGGTGTACATGAAGGCGGCGGGCATTTGTATGTAGAGTCTGGTGCTCTTCCTCAGCTGATTTAAATACTGGTGCTGCCAAGAGATCTGCTGCTTCGTTTCCTCGAACCATTGACCCGGGAGTCGGCTGTGAGTACGGATGTGGGAGATGTATATAGGGAATGTTCTATTTCGGAGGAGATCTTGTAGTTTATGGAGTAGCTCCTGAATTATAGGATTATGGGCATTTAAAGAAGCAGTGACAATTCCAGGAAATAAACCAACTACATATGCAGAATCACTCACCACATTACATGGGCCAGATACATGGGATAGTAAATGTATCAGGGTGGCGAGTTCCACTTCTTGGGCAGATTTATAATTTGTATGCACAGTAGTGGTCAACAAAGGACCTGTAATTCCACCCCTTCCTGATGAGGAGCCATCAATATAATACACTGGAGCATCAGGAATGGGAGAGGAGCGGACAATGGTGGAAATTACAAAAGGTGTCCTTTTCAGAAATTCCCAGGTTTTTCCAGCTGGGTAATGATAAGATATTTCTCCTGAAAAATCTGCTAAAGCTCTCTGAAGGATTTCACTCAGTGGTAAAACAGCTTCAATTTCTTTTTAGGGTCAGGTAGTACAATTACATGGGGATCATGTCCAAGTAATACTTGGGTTCTTGATCTTCCCTTAATTATAAGGTTAGCTATCATCTCAAGGTAAGGTGTAGCAGTACGATTCTGCTTGTTATGTAAGTAAACCCATTCTAAGGGTCCAGATAATTGGGCTATAGCAGCAGTTGGAGACTCGGGAGTGTTGAAGACCAAGAACCATACCTTTTCTCGGGATTAAATCTGGAGAGGTAAGATTTTGAAGCCGATCCATGAAAAAAATCTAATTCCTTCTGAGCTTTAGGAGTTAGCTGCCTTGGGCTATTTAAAGCAGGATCACCTTCAAGGGTGTGGAACAGGTTACTGAGCTCACAGTTAGGAATACCAAGGGAGGGGCGCACCCAGTTGATATCCCCCAGCAGTTTACATACCAGTATATGTTGTTTTAATGTTTAGTGTGTGCCAATTAGTATGAGGTTTTATATCATTGTTGTTTTGGTTTGCAATCCCCTGATAAGTGAAAAGTACTTTTTAATAGACTACTGGCCATAGATGCCTTTGAGGAAGAGTCTAGTCAGCTCTTCTTGTCTTTGATAAGATTTTTATTTTGTGAATGCTTTATTTTCTTAGTTATTAGGCCTTTACACATGTATTGTGGGCAAATATTTTCTTCCAGCCTCTAAAGTTTCTTTTTTATTTTATTCATTGCTTCTTTAGCACTGAAAAAGTGCCTAAATTTGCTGTAGTCCCATTCCTTATTTTTTTTTCTTCTCTTCACTTGCCCACTAGCACTGACTCATGAAGATGCCTTTAAATTTAACATCAGATAGAGTTCTACCTATATTTTCTTCCATGTAAGTATGGGTTTGAGTCTAATATAGAAGTAGTTGATCAGTTTTGACTTAATTTGTGTATGGTGTAAGATAGGATCCAAGTTCTTTTTTCAAATATTCATGTGGCTACCCAGGTTTCTGAATACATTTTATTAAAGAAAGATTTCTTACTTAGTTTCAAACAAGTATGTCTTTTGTCAAAGACTGTCCATATATATATATTTGAGGGTCTGTTTCTGGGCTCAACAACAAAACAGAGGGGGACAAGAGAACAGGTACTTCTCTGAAAATGATGTATGTGTGGCCAGTAGGCAGATGAAATGTGTTCATCATCAAACTTACTTTGTGAATCCTGCCAAACTGGTTCTGCACCCCTGCCCCAATAGAAGGGGCTGGTTGCAAAGAATGAGAAACACACATACACACACACACACACACAAGCCTTAGAGTTGTCTGAGCATCCACTAGTGGTCTCACAAGTTGGCAATTAATTCAATATATCAATTCCCTGCTTTGGTTCCCAAAGAATGAGTGATTGTTTCAGTTACCAGAGACATTTGGAGAGTTAGTAAGTATATCAGCATTAAATAAGTACATGAATAGAGGCTGAAATATTTCATATAATCTATCAGAAGGCACTGATTAAAATATGGTCCTGAAAATTTCCTATTCTGTGTTAGCATATGCTGTCCTCTACATCTAAAAGACCCTAAACTCTTTTATTCTATTTCTTTCTTGTTGTTTCACGTTGACCTCTCATATACTCATTATCTATTCTATTCTTTCCTGATAATGTACTCATACCTGGGTGCAGTTTTCAGATCATTATATTCATAACAAAAAAATGACATCTAACAAAAGACTAAAAGCAACTCGAGTTGTTGGGGATGTGGTAAAACTCAACACCCATTCATTGTGGTGGGCTTGTATTCTATTCCAGACCTGATAGAAAACACTATGGAGGGGCCGGAGTGATGGCCCAGTGGGTAGGCTATCACTACTTTGCACGGGGTTATCACGTTTGCCTTGCACGAGGCTGGCCCATGCTGGCCCAGTTCCAATCTCCGGCATCCCATATGGTCCCCCCGAGCACCGCCAGGAGTAATTCCTGAGTGCAGAGCCAGGAGAATCCCCTGAGCAATGACAGGTGTGACCCAAAAAACCAAAAAAAAAAACTGCTATGGAAATTTCTAAAAACATAGACTTGCATATGACCCAGTGATTCAAGACACAAAAACATTCATTTTAAAAGACATGCACAAACCATTGTGGATTTCAGCTCTTAGCACAATGCTGAGAATATGGAACCAATTCAGTGTTCCATTCAGCTAAGTTGCTAATGAAGGTGTAGTGCAAGTGCACAGTGGAATACTATACAGCCACACAAAATGATAAGATCATTCAGTTTACAACTTGGGTGTGTCTGGAATGTGTTTCAACATCAATGTTATGTTAAATAAAGTAAATCAGAAGAAGATGATGATCAAAGATTTCTCACCTATATGGTATTGGAAGGTAATGGAATATAGGTGGGAATAGTGTTGACCTAAGACTGCAGAAACAAAAAGGCCAGAAAGACAAAAATGGAGGTGGGAAGTAAAAAGAGGCAGTATAGTAGAAACCTAGAGGAAAATTAAGAAACTTGCTCTTGGCCACATGTGTGGTATAGAGGCAAGTTATGTATATATCCAAACCACTATTATGATAGTCAACACTATCATAATAAGGGGGCCTTGATATCAATAATAAAACTGAAAAACTTGCAATCAAGGTAGGTAGGTGGGGTGGGAGGGAAGTGTGGGCATTAGTGGAAGGTTGCTGACACTAGTGATAGAATTGAGTCGAGCATTGTAGGGCTGAAACATTTAAACACTTTGTATATCAATATTTATAAATGATTTTTAAATGGAACTCACACCAGACCTGTCGGGCGCTCCGCCGGGTCCCCGACAGTGCCGGGAAGCGAAGTTCCCTTCTACCTCCGAAGCCGGCGAGGAATGGATAAACACTCAGGGGATCCGATGAGGTTTTAAAAGACTTTACTTATCACAGGTTCAGGCATACAAATCAGCAAAAGGAAAAACCCGATGCTTAGGATTCCAGGCTAGAACCCCAGCCACGTGTAGGCCAAGATGGCGACCACCACGTGTGAAACTTCCAAGGGGAATAAACGCTCACAAGGCGAAATCCCACCGGGAAGAAGAAACCCGGGAGGCGGGAACCTGCAAGTTTATACTATACCCCCAGCAACTCAGACCTTCCTCCCATTGTTATGGAAAGCAGGGAGGGTCCAATGCCCTTAGGTAGTCCCTCCCCTGCATCTCACCTAGGGCCTTTACTGTGCTAATGTTTTGAGCCGGAATGCCTTTGAAATGTAGAGAAGGGGGTTTCTGAGATGGCATGTCACTGTACCAAAGATCAACACCAATGCCAGTTAAATATTTCTCCAAGCCTTCACAAGTCTCCTCTACTTCATTGTAGTTTTATATTTTATCAGGGAGCCATGCTTGTTTGTTTGGAAGCAAACAGCATTTCTCTCTGGTCTAATTACTTAGGTGTCCTTACGTGGCCAGGCTAATATGCTGGTAAGATCTAGCTAGTCCCACGATAATTGTGATAGCATGGGAGAATATTTATACCAGCTAGTACAGCATACATGGTCAGATAAACTGCCACATTTAGACTACCCCCTTATCTACGAAGTGATCTGTGGGAGGCAATCCAGAGCAGATGCAGCAGCCCTTAGGAGTCCTGCAACACAGACCCATCGGCAACCCTGGAAGAGATTCAGACCCATCCACTCCAGACCCATAGTACTAAGACTGCCGCAGAACAGTCTTAGATAGTACTAGATTTTAGGATCAGGTCCTTCCCAGGATCTTTCACATTTATATACTGTATACAGATCTAGGCAGGTTCTAGCTAATACCCATCATCCCAGTAAGCCTAGCAAGAAGCCAGAGCAACCCACACATCATGTCATTCTCAACATTCAGTCATTCTCAACATCCAGACTCCACAGTTCCTCAGAGCTCCACCCAAGAGAAAACCTGATCTTTCCCCTTTAAGTTTCATCAGTAAATGTTCGAGATGAGAGCCTTCTACTGAGAGTATAACTCATACACGGCAGAGCCTGGCAAACTACCCATGTTTTATTTGATATGCCAAAAATCAGTAAGCATTACGGACCTAATTCCCATGACCTGAAGGAACAGTTTGAGGCTCTTCCTGTCCCTGGAGCAAGCAGATGCCCTTGTGTTACACTTGCTTGCAACAGGATGCAAAGAGATATTACTGGTGCCCACTCTAGAAAATCGATGAACAACAGAAAGACAAGTGATACAAGTGATACAATTGAAATGGCATAGAAATTTGTATGGGTTTTCCATTGAATCTTACATTGGTTTCAGTAGGATAATCATTTTATCAATTCTGTTGCTTCTAATTCATAAACAGAAAATATATTTACATAACTTTAATTCTTATATTGCTCAAGCAGCAATTTATGGTTTTCTTTGTATCTATCTTCCACATCCTTTGCTCTTTGAGAAGTTGATTCCCAGGGACTTGCTTTTTGTGTACAATTATAAATGGTAATGTGTTGGATGACAGATCTAGCTAATCTGGGAGCTTTGTTGTTTTGCCCACTCACAGCTTAATCTATTTAAGCCAAGGTTCATTCTAATGAGACCTCTCTTCTATGCAAATACTGCTTGAGGGTGTGGTAGTTACAGAAGTCACCTTGACTGAAGAACTTCTGACTTATACATCTACTAAGACTTCTATGTTTTCTAGATTGGGCACAGCTCCTCTTTATATCCACTGCACCCAGCGTGGGAGAGTTATAATTTACCAGGACACTACCACCCTGGCTATGTTGAGACTAAAGGAAGACTATTGGAAGGATCATACTAGTTTGCTCTAAGCAGGCGAGTGTGACCCTTTCAGTACATGAGAACAAGATACTCAGAATCACCCTAGTGCAGATAATGATAATAAGGACCTTGTGGGTACCATCTAGATTACATGAAGCTCATGAAGTTAAGATGTGTTACTTTATATCAGCCCTCTCTCTCTCCAGTGTTTTACATAAGAGATAACCTCGGGATAAGTACTTGGCATAACCTTTGTTTATACCTGCAATAAGGTGTGGCACTGCTCTTATACACTGTTTAGGGTTCTTTGTTGACATGACCCTCCCTGTCACAAATTGGATTACTTTGGTGTATATAAGGGGACTGATTTGAGGCCCCTTGGCCTTTTCGCTTTAGGCTTTTGGCTCCTGTGGCTTTTGGATCCTGGGCCTTTTGATTTTGGCTTTTGGCTTTTTTGCTCTTTGGCCTTTTGCTCCTTCTTCTGGGTAGGACTCATCTCAGGTGAGATCCTCTCTCTTTTGTGGGAGACTTAGGCTCTTTTGTATGGTCTAAGTTTGGACCAGAGCTAGAGTTTGTTCATTACATTGGAGTGCTGTGGAAGAGCTTTTGTACTATTAAAAGTCTTTTTGGAATTGCACCGACTCTTGAGTTTTCTTCTGTTCTCCCGGAGTCCTCGGAGGTAGAGGACAACCTCTGTCCAGACACTGTCAGGGACCCAGCGGCATCCCCAACAGTAATGTTTCTTATCTTCTCTACCGCCTCCCTCTTCTCCTCCTTCCTTTCTTCTTTCTCCCTTTCTCTTTTACTCTCTCTCTCTCTCTCTCTCTCTCGCTCTCTCTGTCCCTTGCTTTATTGCTAACATCCAGAAATTCCCTGGATTACTGCATATTGAGTTCTTAATTTAACACTTTTCTGCACAGATTAGTGTTTTCAGAAGATTTGTGGTTGTCTATTATTTTTAAATAATAGCCTGTCAGCTGCAAATAGAGTTGTTTGAATTGTTTTCCTATCAGAATTTTCTTAGCATATCTTTAGTTCCTAATTGCCATCACAAGGACTTCACAGACAATGTTTCATGATAATGACGAGAGTAGACATGCTTCCCTTTGTTTCTGACGTAAGAAGAAAGGTTTGCAGTTTTCCCAATTGAGTATGACAGTAACTGTATGATTATGATAAATGGCTTTAACTATAATTTGGAAATTTGCTTCTAGCCCCTTTTTTGTTGAGATGTCTTTGAGAAAGAATAGGTATAGGGTTTTGTCAAAACTTTCACTGAATCTCTTGTTATGGTGTGCTACATTGATTAATTTGCATACATTAATCAAAATTTGCATCCTGGGATAAATCCCTCTTGATTGTGTTGAATAATCCTTTTGATGTACTGTTTGACTCACTATGCAAAATAGTACTGTGTATGTTTGCATCAACTTTTTTGAGGGATTTTGGTATGTAATTTCTTTTTATGATGGTGTTTCCTCTGGTTTGTTATCAAAGTAATTACAGTTCATAGAAATTGTTCAGGGAATTTCTATTTCTTCAACTTTCTTAAATGCTTTAAAGGCTAGGAAACAGGTGCTTTTGTTCTTTGAGGGTTTAGAGTAACTCCCTAGTACACCCATAGAGATCTTTTGATTAATGTTTCAAAAGGCTAGGAAACAGGTGCTTTTGTTCTTTGAGGGTTTGGAGAAACTCCCTAGTACACCCATAGAGATCTTTTTGATTAATGTTTCAACTTCTTTGATAGTTATTTCTTCCATTAAAACCCACATTTCTTCTTTGATTTTTGCCTATTTTATTTATCCAATGGTGAAAGATGATTTTAAAAGTGCCTGAAGGTGGAGTGAGAGCAATAATACAGTGAGTAGAGCATTGGCTTTGCATGTTACTGCTCCAGGTTCAATTGCTGGCACCCTGAGCCTATCAGAAACGATTCCTGAGTGCACAGGCAGAAGTAAGTCCTGAGAACCATCAGGTCTCACCTAAAAAATAACAATAGTGAATATGAAATCTAATGCAATTATTATAATTGTAAAATTTCCTTGGAGTTACTAGCACTTTCTTTATGGTTTTGATGAACTTAAATCATCAGAATCATCAGAATTTTTATGAGTGCATAAACCTTGGTATATAAGTCTCTTGCTTCTTAAATAATAACAGTCTGTGTTCATTTATAACCTTTTTAAACTTTTAAGTGTTTTTTTATAAATTTAACTGCTCAGTCATTTCTCAGACAATTATATGTAAGATTATTTTTAAGTATTTATTTTGAAACTGTTTTTGCCATACATATTCAAGTTTATCTCTTATATGCAAAAAAACTAAAATTTTTGTTAAGTTTTTTTGGTCCATTCTGTTCCTCTTTGCCTTTTGGTTTTCAAATTCGTGACATTAAATGAGATTCTTAAGATTCTTTTTTAAGATGTTTAAGATTTTTTTAAGATTCTTAACTGATATTGTTTTGTAGAAACTATGGTGTTCTTGAAGTTTTTCTCCCTTTGCAAGGTATCCATTGAATTCTTGTTACATAACCAATTTCAGAGCTGCAGACTTCTTAAACTATTTATTTATTATCTGTAAAACTATGCCTCATTCCTTCACATTTGAATGACAGCCTAAATACATTGAGGTGTTTATTACATTCAGCTTGGATTGCTATACCCTGCTATTCTCTTTTTTACTATAGTTTCATTTTATAGGTCTTCTGTAAAATATACAGGTTATCCTGTATGTGTAAGTTTCTACTTTGATCTTGTTACTCTTGGGATTCTAACACTGTCTCACTTTTGTTATTTTAACTACAATGTGTCTTATAATTTTTAATTCAAGTTTATTTTACTAATGCTCTTTGAGCTAATTCAGTCTGAGTGCATGACTCAATCTTAAACTCTGGGAAATTCAGAGTTGTAATTTCTAATCTCTCATTCTTACATATTTTGGATCCTAGAATTCTTACACTATTGTTACATGACAATCTCTTTCATGAAATTAATTCTTGCTCTTAATCTCATTCCATAATTCTACTGTATTCATCTTCTGTTCTCTGGTGGTGGTTTACTGAATTTTGTCTTCAGGCTCACCAATTTGTTCCTCAGCATCTGTCATTCTGTTACTGATGTCTTCCAATACGTATTGTGTATGTTTTAACCTAGCACACTCTTTAGTCCTATAATTTCTGATTGTAGTTTCTCATGTCTTTTATCATGATTTCTTTTTCCTTACTTGAGATACATACCTTTGTTTTATTTTTTCCAAGCTCAATAAGCAGTTTCATCATGTTCATTCTTAAACCATAATCTGAGAGTTTATATAAGTCTTGGGTGATTAGAAATCCTTCCAGACTGTTATCTTCACTGATTCACTTGTCTATGCCTTCTATGAACATCTAGCTTGGGATTTTAATTAAGCACCCATTTTCCCTTTCTGTAGGATTCCCAATTGTCCTGAAAGCTTTACCCCTGGCTCTGTGCTCAGTGATCGCTCCTAGCTAGATTCAGGGGATGGTATGGGGCTGGACATCGAGCCCAGATTAGCTGTGTGCGATGCAAGTGCCTTACCTGCTGTTCTGTCTCTCAGGTCCTGGCTTTCCACCTGAGATTTTAAGCCTCTGTGAACTACTAAGTTTAAATCAAGTAAACAAGTAAAGCTGAATTTTATTATAAGACCTTAGTTATACTGTATTCCTTTGTCACATTACATATTGGTTTAATATCTTGTGTTTTAATATTAAAAATGTTTAAATATCTTACAATATCCAAATAGAGTTTTTTATATTTAATATAGTAAAGTTCGTATGTTTGCAGAGCTGGTTTAGTGGTCATGAGCTTTTTAACTGTCTGTAAAGCTTTGTATCACTCATACAAAGATTTTTAGGGTTAACTAAGCAGGGTAGAGTAATATTGTCAATATTGTTTTTATTGAACACATTAGGTATGACATACAATTCTCATCTGGCATGTAGAGTTTCAAATGCTACACCTACTGTTTATTTATAGTTAAATAACATTTGGATTAATTTATATTTCTTTGTTTTATTCTAGCTACTTTTATAATTATAATTTTGCAATTTGTCATTTTGATTATAATCTGCTTTGATAATAGTTTGCTTGTGTTAAATTTGTTTGCAACTCTCTGAGATTCCTTCATCTAGGTATACACATTTTCCACAGACTGGCAACATAATATTCAGTTACAGTTTGTTCAAACAATGATTTTCCCTCTTTTTCCACTCCTTCTAACCTTTTAGTATGCTAACATAATAATGGTATTTATTATGTCAATGTTGTTTCTCTTGGTACTTTCCCATATACTTCCTTTTTCATTTTTAATTATTATTTTAATTTTTACCATTATCCCTTTTTAGTTTCTACCAGGTGTTTCATAGAAACACCTGGTAGTCCTTAGGGATTTACTCCAGGATCTCTGCTCAATAATCACGTCTGGAGGCTCAGGGGACCATATGGAATGTCAGGATCAAACCAAGGTCAGCCACGTTCAAGTGTAAGTGCTTACCCAAATAATTCCTAATTTCTTTACTATGGCTGGTGTTACATGAAGCCTATTGATGATAGTCTGATTTTTATATTGTTTCTCTGGCCTGTCATTTAGCGTTATTATGCTTCTATTTAATCTTATCTTTGAACACTTATTCATTTCTCAGCCGTGACATTTTGCTGTTGTGCCACTCTATTGTGTTTCATATTTGAATGATTAAATTAGTTAAATCTGTGATTTCTGATTTAACGCTTACATGCTCTTACACTTTAGCCTTATTGGAGTTATCATTTATTTATTTATTAATAGAGTAAGCATTCTTGCCCTTGCAGCTTTCACATCTCCAACAGGCTTCTCAGAAAGATCAGAGGAGCTTGCAAGTCGGCTTGGTCTTTTGACTTTATCCATACATTTCAGGAAATTCCAGATTGTTCATTACACATGGTGCTTATGGAGGTTTTTCAGAAAGCAAAGCTGATTGTGTTTGCTCTGGAAAACTTCTGAGAATTCCCAGTGATAAGTGTATGGTAGCAGCTAAAGCAACAGAAATGTGGCATATCTAGATTGCATCCCGGGACCACGGCAGTTTCTTTTTGTAGAGTTTTGTATGTTTTGTATGTTTCATATGGCAGTGGTTGTTGTGTAGATGAAAAATAGCCAGCGTTAAGAGCGAACTCACAGTCACTGCAATAGTGAATATAGCCTCATGTAAGCTGTCTGGCCACCAGAGTATTCACTTTTTCCAGTGTCTGGGAGGAAAATAAATTGCTAGACTCAGAACTAGGAGGTTTTCTATAGTCTGATAGCATTACTTTTTGTTTATTTTGTGTGTGTGTTTGTGTTTGTTCTTTTATCAGTCTGAAACTCTAAGTGAGCCACTTTTGACCATAACAGTTCTGCAACCAATTGTTCAAATGCTCAAAAAGTTGAGTGAACGTGAACTAAGTAAGCACGAGGGGTCTGCTAAGTATTTTTGCTGATCTGTAAAGAACTTTGTGTTGAGGACATTATTTGTGCTCTCAGCTCTCAGTTAAAGATTAATTGTGAGATTCTGACTTTGCTTTCCTAGGCTGACCAAAGGTCTCTTAGTTCCTAGTTACTTTTGCCTTAGCCTGGTATGGTGGAATTTGCTCTCAGAATGAGCCTCTTGCAAAAACTGAAGAGAGCAGCTCTCCTTGCCATCTCCCTGCCAAAGCCATTGAGGCACCAAGTGTGGCCGCAGGTTCAGGAACTGAATATCTTGCTGATGTAACTCTAACCTTTTAATCATTTACTATTTTCAGGGGAATTTTAAAGGTCAGAGTTCCAGATTTTTTTTGCTTGACCCTTCTTTTATTTATATATATATTTTTGCAGGACAGTATTCCTTATGCCATGGCATAGAAATCAATCTTGCTTGCTGTTGTTTTATGCTCCACACACCCACAGTCTCACGGGAAGGAAGGTTGTGTTCTTTAGAGTTTGATTCCAGGCTGCTTCTCTTGTTTCATAGTCCAAGCTCTTCACTGTATATGATGTAACATTAAATTATCCACTACACTGTTTTATCATAACACAAACAATGGTCTATATTTGACTTAATTTTTGCTGTAGATTTTGCTGTGATGATGGAGAGTACTGTATAGCCTCACCCAAATTAACGCTTTTGTACCAGCCATTCTGGTAGAAATGGCTGGGAAGTTTCATGTGACCTTAAATCACTGAGACTAAATCCTGGTCTTCCTGCTCTGACCTCGTCTCACCTCTCTTCTTCATGTCATGTTACTGTCATTTCTAATCATTTTATGAGCATCGTGCAATCTGCATATCATCTTTATATTTTGAAAATTTTTCTATGTGCTGTGGTAGTGGTAGCTTCAGACTACAAACAAAAACATGGATGAGAATCACTGGTTTCATGTGTTTTCAGGAGATGACTGTATCTGAGACATACATGGGGCAGAGCAGCTACTGGCTCTCACTGTGCCCAGCCACTCATGAGGTGCCCAGGAGGGATGGTGGGTTCTAGCCCTGGCCCATCACCCCAGCAGAGCCTCACAACAAGCCAGACGACCCCCACTCTATGAGAACCTCCATTTTCAACATCCGGACTTCACCCTCTTTAGAATTCCACCCAGAAGACCAGCCTATCACAGCCCGGCTCAGCGTGGCCACTTGTGGCCGTGCTGTTCATTAATAAATACTGGATTTTGAGATGACTACAAGAGTATGCTACCCACACGGCAGAGCCTGGCAAGCTACCTGTGTCGTATTTGATATGCCAGATACCAGTAATAATTACAGACCTCATTCCCATGACCTGATGGAATGGTTTGAGGCTCTTTATGTTCCTTGAGCAAGCAGGTACCCTTGGACTCTACTTGCATGAGACAGGTCATATGGAGATGTTACTGGTGCCCGCTCAAGCAAATTGACGATGAACGGGAAGACAGTGATACAGTGACTGTATCTCCTGAAAGTCTAGGTCTCTCTCTAGACCTAGGTCTTTGCCCTTGTGCTAAAAGCATTGTTCACCACAGATGAAGATTCTCTAATGTCATAGTCTGAATAATATGCTCCTTGAGATAAGAGAAATATTTCAGATTGCTCTTAGGGTCCACAGAATTCAATGTCAGCTCAATGTAGGTATTTGACAATTACTTAAACTAAAGAAAATTAAACAAATTTGGGTAAACAAAAAATCCTCCTTTGTTTTAGTCTCATTTGATTAACAATTAAATATCTTAAAGAAAATTATTTAACTGAACACCTTTATCAGTTTCTCTATGACATATGTATATATAACCTTTCCAGTGTATATTCGTAGTTTTAGAAATAATTTTATTGTCTTGAATCAGACTTTGTCTTTAATCTGCTGAATTAAATATTGATGATCACTTCCCTGTAGAATGGTGAGATCCTGGTGGTGAAATGGTAATATAGTTCATGAAGGATACTTATGTATTGGATTTGAACACCCAGTTTGGCTAGGGCTTCTATGACCACTTCAATCTCCACAGAATCAAAGGCTTTCTTTAAATCAATGAACATGAGAGGGAGAAGAATCTTGAACTCCCTACAAATTTCAATGAGCTTGGTTACTGTGTGGATATACTCGATTGTGCTGAATCCTTTTTGGAAGCCAGCTTGCTTGCATGGTTGTTCTTCATCTAATGTTCTGCCAATACTGTTCAGGATGACACAAGTGAACAGTTTGTAGATGACGGACAACAGGCAAATGGGGCAATACTTGCCAATGTCGTGAATGTCTCCCTTCTTGAACAGAAGAACTGTCTTGCTGGTTTTCCATTGGGAGGGCACCTTGCATTCAGACAGGTAGCGTGTGAAGAGTCTAGCCAGTGTATTGATGAGAACTGACAGCAGATTCTTCAGGTGTTCGGGTTTGATCTTGTCTGCGCCTGGTGCTGTTCCTTTCTTAACCGAAGAAATGGCATGTCAGATTTCAGAAGGGAGAACGTTGGGAATGACATATCTATCCTGAGGAATTTGGTATGTGTGTAGGTGGAAGTGGCTATCAAAGAGATCTGAGTAAAAAAATCATGGATAATCCTCTCCATTGTCTTTCTGGAAGAGATGATTGATCCATCAGGATGTTGGAGGGCAGTCATTTTTGTCTTATAGTTGGCGAAGGACAGTCGGGCATTGTGGATGCTTTTCCTGGCTTCTGCTGCATCCTCCAGCACTTCTGCTCTTCTCTCTTTGAGATCTTCCTTTATCGCTTCTCTGCACTGCTTTGCAAGCTTGGATGTTAGCATCTGGTTGCCTGAGGCTCACGCCTTACCACGTTGGTGGATAAGCTCGAGGGTTTTTGAAGACAGGCGCTCTTTTTCTGTCTTTCTCTCTCTCGGCATTCTTTGCGCAATCATGGAGGAGTTGAACCAGTCGGTTGTATTCTTCATCGATGTCGTCAATGATAGCATCTTCCCATGTTCCTGCAATTGTGCCAAAGAGTTCCAGTTGGTGGTCGTTCTGGTGGTTCTCTTCTTAAACTTTGCAGCATTTTCTCCTCATTGTGTGAAGTAGAATTTTGCATGAAGGAGACGGTGGTCTGATCTTGTTTGGAATTTTGGGACAACAGCGACATCGGTCAGGCAAAACCTTCAATTGAAAATGATGTGGTCAATTTCATTGTGGAACTGTCCAATGTTTCAATTCAGCCGTTTGGAACTGTGAGTTCCCATGAATGGTCTTGGTGGCTATGATAAACTCAGATAGCCTATCACCAGTTCATTCCATTCTAGGCCATGGGTCCTGATGTGGAATCTTTGGCCGAAATTCTCTGTCCTATCTTAACATTGAAATCACTGACTATGATTTTGTCAAAGGTGTGATCATTTTTATAGAACTCCTCCAGTTCTATGTAGAATTTCTCAATTTCTTCTTCATATGTGGATGTTGGTGAGTAGACAACAAAGATAGAAACTGCTGGCAGTGGGCCACATCTCTTCAAGTGTAATCCTATCCGGTTTGTTAGGCATTCAAATGAATCAATGTTTGAGGCCATGTTTGTGTTGACAAGGACACCCATGCCACCAATGCCTCTTTCTTCGCAAATTCTGAGGAACAGTTCTTCTCCAGTCTCAAATCCGCATGATTTGATTGACACCTCTTCGTCTCAGTCAGACCAATGATGTCATACTTGATCATTTGTGCTTGCATTATCAGGTCCTCGATATATACTTCCAATGCCAGCATACATGCATTGAAAGTACAGACAGTCATTTTAGTCTTTCTGCATTTTGGCAGTTTATTATGGCCCTCTTTGTTCATCCTTAGTGCTGTCGTGTTAAGTACTCTTTCAGGGTCAGGAAGATAAACATGCTATATGGGCTCTGGATGGTTGATGGTCTGACATTTTTACTGGTTTTGGCATATTGAATACGCATCAGACAGCTTGCCAGACTCTGCTGTGTGGGTGATATACATATATATACTTCTACAGGGAAGTGATCATTGATATCAAAAGAGGGGTTCGGCAGGGTGATACCATTGCACCAAAACTCTTAAGCACCACCCTCGAAAACATCATGTGACAATTAGAATGGTAAGGAACGGGAGTAAAGATAGATTGTCGGCAACTACACCACATCCACTTCACTGATGACATCGTTCTAATAACACCAAACATCAGTAAAGTGGCACAAATGCTGGTTGACTTTGACCGAGAATGTGGAAAGATAGGCCTACAGCTGAATCTCAACAAAACTATGTTCATGAGAAATGAACTAGTTCCAGAGGCCCCATTCACTCTCAATGGAACAAACATCTCTGAATGCAACAGCTATGTGTACCTAGGTCGAGAAGTCAATATGAACAACCTAAAACCTGAGTTGTGCGGGAGGAAAAGAGCAGCATGGACTGCCTTCAAAAACATCAAAACAATAGTCAAAAGAACAAAGAACCTCCGGCTCCGGGTACATCTCTTTGACTCCACCATTCTCCCTGCATTAACATACACCTCAGAGACCTGGGCCCTACGAAAGCTAGATGAGAATACCATTCGGGTCTCCCAAAGAGGAGTCGAAAGAGCCATGCTTGGAATATCACGCCTCACTCAAGTGAGAGAAGGAATCCGAATTCGACCTCCATCGCTATTCTACAATCAAGGAGGCTTTCTCATCTGCCAGGACATCAAATATCAGATGGGTTGGTCATATAGTGCGATCTGGAGATGACCGTTGGACTAGAGCCGTTACCGATTGGATACCATGGGACGCCAAAAGATCGTGTGGCCACCCACCTGCAAGATGGTCAGACTTCCTTATCAAGACCCTAAACAAACAGTTCAAGGCTCTTAATATGCCCGAAACAAACAGATGCCATTGGGCTACATTGGCACGTGGTAGGGTCAAATGGAAACATTACTGGCGCACACTCGAGCAAATCAATGAATTACGGGATGTCAAGTGATCAAGTTATCATCAAGTGAATTAAATATATTTGTACATAGATTTAAACTGGATATTACCATCATTGTGGCCACAGGACCATTTTTTCTCTTGAATATTTATATATTCTTAGATATTTTGCCTGGACTTCATTAAAATTTAAGACAATTTTAAACATGTATGTATTTTTTTTATCCACACGGCAGAGCCTGGCAAGTTACCTTTGCATATTTGATATGCCAAAACCAATAACAATTATAAACCCATGACCTAAAGGAATGTTCTGATGCTCTTCATGTTCCTGGAGCAAGCATATTCCCTTTGACTACACTAACACGTGACAGGACATATGGAGATGTTACTGGTTCCCGCTCAACAAATCAATGAACAGGAAGATAAGTGATACAAGTGAAGTAATGTAGGGCTCTGCTCCATGGGTCCTGGATGGTTGATGGTATGACATAGAAAAAGACTGGGCCCTCCTTGGATGAACCCAGAGTCATGGCAGAGCCTGGCAAGCTACCTGTGGTGTATTTGATATGCCAAAAACAGTAACAATAATGGACCTCATTCACAACAAATGGAGACATTACTGGTGCCCGCTTGAGGAAATCAATGAACAATGGGAAGATAAGTGATACAAATGAAGTGATTTTTAAAAGGAACAATATAATAATATAAAAAGGAAAAGTAATAATAAACCCATATGAAGAGTCTCCGGGCCTCCAGTGAGTTCCTGAAAACACTTAAACCATTTGGACCAGGCATTGTTGCCGGTCTTCGATCAATGTGTTCAAAGCACAGTGTTATTGACCTCTTATGAACTTAGACCATTTTTTTTCCACTTCTCCATCATAAGAAACTATGGGCTCACTAAACTAGGTCAAGTTATATCATCATTCCTATTCCTAGGGTTTTTTTTTGATGAAGATAGATGAGGCTAGTGAGAGACGATGGACACGAGTTCTCAGCTTTGGGAACACATTATAGTCTTTCTGATGGCATGAAACTCAGGATCCCTCCTGATATCTACCCAGGCAAAAGAAAGATGGCATTCCACTAACAGGGGATTCCACTAGAGCAACCACCCAAGCTTCTTTCTGACAGTAGTATGAAGTCCTTAGCTCTGACACGAAGACAATTGGGGGCCAGCCTTACATCTATTCCTTAACATGGCACTAACAGGAACCATAGACATAAAACAAACCAAGAAGAAGTAGAGATTGTGTAGGAGTAGAATTCTTGTCTTGTACAACACCAACCTGGAATCCCACCTGGTCCTCTCAGCCCTTCAAGAAGTGATTAGTGATCGCTGCACAATCAGGAATAATGTCTGAATACATAAAGAGTGGTTTCCAAACCAAAGAAAATAAAATGCAATAAAAGTGTCTAATGCATTGAAAACTTTCTATTAAACCAAATTAATCAATTTTACCAATGTGACCAATGTCAATTAAATTGGACAAGGTTCATATACTAACCTTAAAAGAGGTTGATGAACTTTCATAATTAATTATACAAATAGACTATGAAATATAATAATAAGCAAAATATATGTGTTATCATTGAAAACCATTCATCCACCAAAATTAAGAAAATCACATTTATGAGGAAAGACAGTTGATATCACGTAGTCCTATGATCCAGGTCCTGGATTATCTGACAGAAATAAAGTAACCATACAATGTTTCAACATTATCAGAACTTATCCTAAAGAAATGGAATCTGGGGACACTGGTGGTGGGAAATGTGCACTGGGGGAGAAATGGGTGCTGGAACACTGTATGACTGATATGAACACTGTATGAACACTGTATAACTGATATGAACACTGTATGACTGATATGTTCATGAATAGCTTTGTAATCTCACAGTGGTATAATAATTTTAAAAAGAAATTAATAGCTATTATTTCATTAAGGAAATATTGAACTACAGAAAAATAACAACAAAGGATACAGTACAAGAAAAACTCAAAAAATGTTTAAAATGACATAAAACTTAACAGAATATAGAACTATTGATTTGAAGTTTAAAAACGAGAAGTTTTTGTTTCAACTTCAGTATGATCAAGAGATGGAAATAAGAAAAACAGACAAAATTTGGGGGGAATTTGAGTACAAAATAGGCGACTTTTGTAATGTGAGATCCAACAATTTCACTGCTGGGAAATTATCTCAGAGAAACAAGATTAATGTTAGTACACAGAATCCGGTACATGAATGTTTATGTCAACTCTGTATGAGGTGATCACATACTGTAATCAGCTCAGACCTAATAGGCAACTAGGAAATGCACTTAAAGTACCTGTATACTGTGGATTATCACCTGGCAATAAAACAGAATATAATTTATGCACAAATAAAATAAATTTCTATGAATCTCTAGAAAAAAACAAGTAAAGAAAAAGTAACTTCAAGAAAATGGTTCTGATAAAATGACAAACTTATATAAGTTTATGGCTGTAAATTGTTATCTGGAAGGAATTAAAGAGGTTTGTGACAATTGCCCCACCATCATGTAAGCTCGTCTGTGATCCTGTTCCTGAGACTCATCAAAAAAAGATCAACAATCTGCAAAAAAATTTCTTGGATATCCAGTCTCAGCTGAGATCTCTAAAGCAATCTTGGGAGGCAAGTTCCCACTCTAACAAAGTCCCAGAAGCCACACTCAAGCCGTCGAAGCAGCCGCCCCACCTCCAGCCAGACAACACAGTTAAATATTCTGGATTTTTTGGAACACACAGCTCCAAATGCTACAATACTAATATCCATATAGGAGCAAAACAGACTGGATGGGATATGTAATGTAGAAGCCAACTAATCTCAACTATCAAAAAACAACACAAAAGGCTTAACTTGCACCAATAGTTCTGTAAACTCTCAGATAAGGTCTTAATGTCATTGTGAGAAACTATTTTTTACAAATTTACTTTTACTGATTTTTTTTTATCATTGATTTAGCCATATAGTGGTAACAAGCAGCAAAAAATAAATTATCGTGGGCCTGTTAGAGGGAATGCTTAAAGGGTGGTTGAAAAATGGAGACAGGGGCTAGAGTGATAGCCCAGCAGGTAGGGAGTTTGCCTTGCACACGGCCGGCCTGTGCCAGCCTGGGTTCAATCCCTGGCATCCCATATGGTCCCCAGAGCACCGCCAGGAGTAATTCCTGAGTGCAAAGCCAGGAGTAGCCCCCTGAGCATTGCCGGGTGTGACCAAAAAAAAGCAAAAAAAAAAAAATGGAGACAAGGTGGAAAGAAAGTGACACTGGTGGTGGGATCAGTGTTGGAATAATCAACATGAGCAACTTTGCAAATCATAATGTTTACAGGAAGTGGGAAAACTTTTTTTAAAGGTCACGGTTTTTGATTAAAGGATTCTAGAAAGGGTCTTTGTGGGATTCAAATAAATTGATATTGAATTCCTGTAATAAAATTGTATGGAATTTAATGTATATATTTGATAAATATATGCACATGAAATTATTTTTTATTTGAAACACAAGTTAAGTTTTAATATATATATATACATTAATTAAACTGGAGAAAGCTTAAAATGCTCAAATGATTTTATTGATATTTTTATTGAGGTATTACTGAGAAAAGCATGCAAATATATGTTATATCTATGAACTATTTCATATAACGATATATGAACCCCCCACACCCTGAGGACCACCATTTTCACATGTGAAAATGTGTGACTCCACAGCTCATCAGATGAGACTCTGATGAGACTCCACAGCTCATCAGAGCTCCACCCAAGAGAAAAGCCTATCTCAAACCCTGCTTGTCAGAGTCACACCCTATAGTGGAAACTATTTTAAGCCAGGTATGCCTGATCCAGAGTCTCAGACACACTGGGCAGAGCTGCTACCAGCTCTCCCCAGGCTCAACTCATTATGATGTTCCCAGGAGGGAAGATGAGTTCTGGTCCTGGCCTGCATTCCCAAGAAAGCCTCACAAGAAACCAGAGGAACCCATACACCATAAGGGCCACCATTTTCAACATCCAGACACCACAGCTGGTCAGAGCTCCACCCAAGAGAAAAGTCAATCTCTCCCAGTTGCTGTTCATCAGTAAATGCATGAGATGAGAGCCTACTACAGAGAGTATACCACTTGCATGGCAGAGCCTGGCAAGCTACCTGTGTTGTATTTGATATGCCAAAAACCAGTAACAATTATAGACCTCATTCCCATGACCTGAAAGAATGGTCTGGGTCTCTTTGTGTTCCTGGAACAAGCAGACGCCCTTGGGCTACATTAGCACATGACAGGACATACAGAGATATTACCAGTGCCCGCTCGAGCAAATTGATGAACAACGGAAAACAAGTGATTGATACAAGTGTTATATGAGTCTATAATTGTAAAAGAAAATTGTTTAATTAACATTGCAATTTAGAGTCCACAACATAGAAAGGAATAAACCATAGTAGGGGAATAAAAAGAGGAGACAAAATTGTCTATTAACTTAGCTTAATAAACTAAAGAATTCACAAGAGTAAAATAAAAATTCAAGAGAGAGGTTTGGAAAAACCACATAAAATCATATTCATCATAAATTCAAATTTTAAAAATCTTAACACGTTTTTCATTATATTTCCTCCATCAGAAAGTTGATTGCTCAGGAAATGTTCTATATTATATACCTCAGAGGATAAAATATGTTGATTATTTCAATTAATGTTTCTCAGCCAGATAGTTAAATAAAGACCTTCATTTTACTACCAATGTCTCTTGGACCATGACAGAACAGTTTCAGCAAAGATTTCAAGATTACATAGTGATAGAAGTGTGGCAAGCTATTTCTTTGTCTTCTCCTTCACTCTTTAGAGAGAATAAATGGAAACAGCCTGCAAAGATTGTGCAGGTTTGCAAGCAATTATTTGGACCAAGTATTTGAACACTTGCAAATTCCCACAAGAACTCTAATGTTGCAATATTTAATTAACTTACCCAAATTGTTGGAAGCAAGAAATTATGGGACATGCATTTGAAAATAAATTGTCATTGACTTATATTTAACTCAACATTGAAATGAAGCAATAAATTTGGTAGTAGTAGTGACACATTGCTGAGAAAACAGATACCAGGATGACATTTAGTAAATAGAATGTTAGTAAATAGAATATTAATAGAATAGAATAATAGTATGTTAGAATAGAATGTTAGAACAGAACATGATGTTAGTAAATAAAATATTAATGTTCTATTTACTATATAGAACATTTAGTAAATAGAATATTTCACTTGAATATCGATTTTTAAAATACATTTATATTTCTATTTAAAATATTCTCCAATTATTTTATGTATATTAATATCCTACTGGAATGCCTTCAAGAGCATCGAAGAAATAGTTAAAAGGACAAAGATCCTCTGGCTCTGGGCACATCTCTTCGACTCCACCATTCTCCCTGCATTAACATACATCTCAGAGACCTGGGCCCTACAAAAGCAGGATCGCGAACCCTACTCGGGTCTCCCAAAGTCTCCCAAAGAGTAAACGAAAGAGCTATTCTTGGAATATTACGCCTCACACAAGTGAGAGAAGGAATCTGGAGTTCCGACCTCCATTTATGATCCAGAGTCAGGGATGCTGTCTCGTTTGCCAAGGCATGAAAAATTAGATGGGCTGGCTGGACATGTAATGCAATTTGGAGATGACCACTGGACTAGAGCCGTTACCGACTGGATCCCACAGGACATCAAAATATCATGTGGCCACCCACCTACAAGATGGTCAGACTTCTTCGTCAAGACCCTGAAGGAATGGTTTGAGGCTCTTCGTATTCCTGAAGCAAGCAGATGCCATTGGGCTACACTGGCACGTGATAGGGTCAAATGGAAATGATACTGGCACCCGCTTGAGCAAATCAATGAATAACCGAATGTCAAGTGATCAAGTGATATAAATATCCTAATTACTAAATGAGGAACACTTATTTTTTATTATCCTAAATTTTAAAGTTCAGTTGAAAGCTAGTACACACACAGATTACTAATAAAGATAAAATGTATTGGGCGATCTTTTGTATGTTTTGTTTTGTTTTTAGGCCACACACAGAAATGATCAGGCTTTACTGCACCTCTGTGCTCAATGATCACTCCTGGTAGTATCCAGGGCAACATATGCAGTGCCAAGGATTGAACCGAAGATGATCCCTTGCAAGGCCTCACCCCATGTACTATATCTCTGGCTTGCTGCATTTTATTTTATTTTTTTTTTAATTTTTTTTTATTTTTACAGGAACATGTGCTAACAATTGTCGAGGGTACTAATGCCAACCTAGAACTGAGCATTAAATAGAGGCAAAAGATACACATGACAACCCTTTAATGTATGTTCTGTAATCCATAGTCTGGAGGGGAAGGAAAAGAGAAAGAGAGAAATGGAAAGAAATCAAGAACTGCCATGGAGCAGGGCTGGGGGAGGGGAGGGAACCGGGGACGTTGGTGGTGGGAGATGGGCACTGGTGGAGGGACGGGTGCTAGAACACTGTATGACCAAAACCCAAATATGAACTTTTTAATTGTATATCTTTGTAATTGTATTTTATTTTTAATCTATTGAAAATGAGATAGGAGGAGAAAAAGAATTAATAAATGGCAAAATCAATATAGCATAGCATAGCATAGGTAGCATAGCATAGTGTATTCACCTGAAGCAAACATATATAAACTTAGTATAATGCAATACTAAATATTTTTAAATATCAGGTGTTGGCACTTCTATTCTTGATCTCCTTATTGAGGTAGGAGATCAATTTTCTAATTTTAAAATGTAGGTGCTATTTAATAATATCCAACAACTTTTTTTCTTGAGCAGATTTTGTGTTTATTTAAAATATCATTTGGGCATCATGCTTTCAAAGCAGCAGAAAATAGAACTTGAGACACACAGTCCTACAGTCAGGGTCAGCATCTCTCTGCCAATCTCACAGTGTTCCCACTTTTCTCACCCTCAGTTCAATATAATAGCCAGAACATTATCCATTTCTTAATGAACATTTTATACTGATTTGAAAACTAGTAAATTAATTCCACAAGCTTACTGTGAGTTAGCCATTATTAGGGCTCATATACTAGCACAGAGTATTACCCTTGAAAAGCAGCAATATGTTAAAAATCACATAGTTTTGGAGTCATATACTTTTAGAAATGCAAAACAAATCTTGAACTGGTTACTATTTTTTATTTTTTATTTTTTTTAATTTTTTATTTTAACAATTACGAAGATATACAATTAAAAAGTTCATATTTGGGTCCCTAGTCATACAGTGTTCCAGCACCCATCCCGCCACCGGTGCCCATCTCCCACCACCAAAGTCCCCAGTTCCCTCCCACCCCCCCCCAGCCCTGCACCATGGCAGGTTCTTTATTTCTTTCCCTTTCTCTCTCTTTCTCTTTTCCTTCCCCTCCAGACTATGGATTCCAGAACATACATTAAAGGGTTGTCATGTGTATCTTTTGCCTCTATTTAATGCTCAGTTCTAGGTTGGCATTAGTACCCTCGACAATTGTTAGCACATTGTTCCATTTTCTGTCTTACCTAGCCTCTGACTCCCACACGTTTGTGATAATTTCCACCTTTGACAAGACCTCCTGATATATGTTTCACTTGACCTTGGATATTGGTATCTGGATATGTACATATATATTTGTGTTATGCAGATAAATACAGTCATTCTGTGTCTGTCTCTCTCTCCTTCTGGCTAATTTCGCTCAACATAATCTTCTCCATGTCCATCCATTTATAGGCAAATTTTATAACTTCGTTTTTCCTAATAGCTGCATAGTATTCCATTGTGTAGATGTAACAAAGCTTCTTTATCCAGTCATCGATTTTCAGGAACTCTGGTTGCTTCCAGATTCTGGCTATTGTGAATAATGCTGCTATGAACATAAAAGTAGGGATGGTGTTTCCGCTGCGTATTTTTGGCTTCCCAGAGTAGATTCCCAGGAGTGGTATGGCTGGGTCAAATGGGAGTTCAATTTCTAGTCTTTGGAGGAATGTCCATATTGTTTTCCACAAAGGCTGTACCAGCCGGGATTCCCACCAACAATGGATGAGTGTCCCCTTTTCCCCACATCCACGCCAGCACTTGTTGTTCTTGTTCTTTTGAATATGTGCCAGTCTCTGTGGTGTAAAGTGGTATCTCATTGTTGTTTTGATTTGCATCTCTCTGATGATTAGTGATGATGAGCATATTTTCATATGTTTTTTGCCATTCGAATTTCTTCCTTGCTGAAGTTTCTGTTCATTTCTTCTCCCCATTTTTTGATAGGGCTGTTAGTTTTCTTCTTGTAAAGTTCTACCAGTGTCTGATATATCCTGGATATTAACCCCCTTATCAGATGGGTATTGGGTGAATATTCTTTCCCATTCTGTGGACTGCTTTTGTATCTTAGTCACTGTTTCTTTTGAGGTGCAGAAGCTTTTTAGTTTCATGTAGTCCCATATGTTTATCTTTTCTTCTAGTTGCTTTGTTAGTGATTTTTCACCTTTGAAGATGCCTTTAGCTTCAATGTCATGGAGGGTTTTTCCTATATTTTCTTCAATGTACGTTATGGATTCAAGTCTGATATTGAGATCTCTAATCCATTTTGATCTGATTTTTGTGCATGGTGTTAGACACAGGTCCAAATTCATTTTTTTACATGTCGCTGCCCAGTTTTCCCAACACCACTTGTTGAAGAGGCTTTCCTTACTCCATTTTGAACTCGCAACTTTATCAAAGATTAAATGATCATATGTTTGAGGTTGGGTGTCAGGATACTCAATTCTATTCCATAGGTCCACAGGTCTGTTTTTATTCCAATACCATGCTGTTGTCATTACTACTGCCTTGTAGTACAGTTTGAAGTTGGGAAAGGTGATGCCTCCCATCTTCTTTTTCCCGAGGATTACTTTAGCTATCCTTGGGGGTTTATTGTTCCACACAAATTTCAGGAGTATTTGGTCAATTTCTTTTGAAGAGTGTCATGGGTATCTTTATAGGGACTGCATTGAATCTGTACAGAGCTCCAGGGAGTATTACAATTTTGACAATGTTGATTCTCCCCATCCATGAGCAGGGAATATGTTTCCATTTCCTTGTGTCCTCCTTTATATCTTGGAGCAGTGTCTTGTAGTTTTCTTTGTATAGGTCCTTTACACACTTGGGTAGGTTGATTCCTAGGTATTTGATTTTCTGTGGCACAATTGTGAATGGAATTGTTTCCTAAATATATCCCTTTCTTCTCTTTCGTTATTTGTATATAGGAAAGCCACCGACTTTTGAGTGTTGATTTTGTAACCTGCTACTCTACTATATGCATCTATTTTTTCTAGGAGTTTTTGGGAAGAGAGTATAGGGTTCTCTAGGTATAATATCATGTCATCTGCAAATAATGATAGCTTGACTTCTTCCTTGCCTATCTGGATGCCCTTGATGTCCTTTTCTTCTCTGATTGCTATGGCAAGTACTTCTAGTACTATATTGAATAAAGGAGGTGAGAGGGGGCAACCTTGTCTTGTCCCTGATCTCAGGGGGAAGGCTTTCAACTTTTCCCCATTGAGAATGATGCTTGCTGTGGGCTTTTGGTAGATGGCTGTAACTATCTTGAGGAAAGTACCTTCAATCCCCATATTCTGGTGGTTTTTAATCATGAACGGGTGCTGGATCTTATCAAATGCTTTCTCTGCATCTATTGATAGGATCATATGGTTTTTATTTTTTCTTTTATTGATATGATGTATTATGTTGATTGACTTGCGAATGTTGAACCATGCTTGCATTCCCGGGATGAATCCTACTTGGTCATGATGTATAATCTTCTTGATGAGTCTTTGGATTCTGTTTGCTAGTATTTTGTTGAAGATTTAGCATCCGTGTTCATCAGGGATATTGGTCTGTAGTTTTCTTTCTTTGTGTTGTCTCTCCCTGCTTTGGGTATCAGGGTGATATGTGCCTCATAGAAGCTGTTTGGGAGTGTTTCTGTTTCTTCTATTTCCTGGAAGAGCTTGAAAAGGACTGGCAGTAGGTCCTCCTTAAAGGTTTGGTAGAGTTCACTAGTGAATCCGTCTGGACCTGGGCTTTTGTGTTTGGGCATACTTTTAATTACTGTTTCTATTTCCTCAATGGTGATAGGGTTATTCAGGTATTGGAGGTCTTCTTGTTTCAATCGTGGGAGGTTATAGGACTTCAGGAATTGATCCATTTCTTCTAGATTCTCATGTTTCACGGCATACAGGCTCTCAAAGTAAACTCTGATGATCTTTTGGATTTCTGTGGTTTCTGTTGTGATGTCACCCTTTTTATTTCTGATTCTGTTTATTTGGGTTCTCTCTTTCCCTGTCCTTACAAGCCTTGCCAGTGGTTTGTCAATCTTGTTTAACTTTTCATAAAACCAGCTGTTGGTTTCATTAATCTTTTGGATTGTTTTTTTTGGTTTCCAACTCATTGATTTCCTCTCTAAGTTTTATTATTTCCTTTTTTTCTGCCTGGGTTGGGCTCCTTTTGTTGGTCTTTTTCTAATGTCTTCAGCTGTGTAGTCAGGTTATTTATGTGGGCCCTTTCTTGTTTCCTGATGTATGCTTGCAGAGCTATAAACTTCCCTCTTAACACGGCATTTGCTGTGTCCCACAAGTTCTTATAATTGGTGTCTTCATTTTCATTTGTTACCAGAAATCTTTGGATTTCCTGTTTGATTTCATCTATGACCCATTTGTTGTTCAGGAGTGAGCTGTTCAGTTTCCAGGTGTTTGGTTTGACTCCCTGTTTCTGTGTATGGTTAACTTCCATTTTCAGTGCATCATGGTCTGAAAAGATAGCTGGCACAATTTCTATCTTTTTAATTTTATTGAGGTATGCTTTGTGGCTCAGCATGTGGTCTATCTTGGAGAATGTTCCATGTGCACTAGAGAAAAATGTGTATTCAGCTTTTTTTGTCATGGAAAGCCCTGTATATATCCACTAGCTCTCTTTCTTCCATTTCTTCCCTTCAGGGCCAATATTTCCTTGGTGAGTTTCAGTCTTGTTGATCTATCCATCGTTGATAGAGCAGTGTTGAAGTCTCCAACTATTATTGTGCTACTGTTAATGTCTTCTTTGAGGTCTCTTAGCAGTTGTTTTATATATTTTGGTGGCCCCTCGTTGGGTGCGTATATGTTTAGTAGTGTAATTTCTTCCTGGTGTACATACCCCTTAAGTAATAAGAAATGGCCTTCGTTGTCCCTTCTAACCTTTTGCAGCCTGAAATCTATATTATCTGATACTAATATGGCCACACCAGCCTTTTTGGAGGAGTTGTTTGCATGGAGAATGGTCTTCCACCCTTTCATTTTGAGTCTGTGTTTGTTCTGATTATTCAGATGCGTTTCTTGTAGACAACGGAATGTTGGGTTCAATTTTTTAATCCATTTTGTTACTCTGTGTCTCTTAATTGGTGCATTTAGACCATTGACATTGAGAGAGATTATTGTCATGGGATTTTGTGTCATCTTTCTGTTTGTGCTCGTTGTGCTTATGGGTTTGGTCGTATTACAGTAGACCCTTCAGACCTTCTTTTAAGGTTGGTTTTGAGTCCATGAAGTTCCTGAGTTGTTGCTTATCCATGAAGTTGTGTATCTTTCCTTCATATCTGAATGTGAGCCTGGCCGGGTAAAGAATTCTTGGTGAGGCCTGGTTACTATTTTTTATATACAGATATCAGTATTCTGATGTTCAGTGAATTACTAGAAAGTATGTAAGTATATACATACATAGTTTGTATTTTACAAAGTAGAATACATTGCAACCACAAACACCACACACATACACACAAAACTAGGAAAACATAATAAAACACAAATTAAACCTTTCATGTTTAGAAGAAAACTGAGAAGTGCAGTTTACTGGGATCATTCATTATAACAGCATTCAGCAATAAATGATATTTATTGATAGGCTATATTCTACTATGCATTGAACTAATGTTTATGATTCATCTCATGAATTATTAACAATGTTTCGATAGGCGCCATAAATACCCCGGTTTGTAAATGAGAAATCGGTCTACAAAGGCATAAGCTCACATAACGTCAGACAGCAGCTAATAGGTGTCAAGTATCTACTCACACTAATTCAAGAAATCCTTTCAATCAGCCTAATATACTGACTAGTATATTATGTAAAAAGAGATGTTATTATAAAGTCAGCCAACACTAGCCTAAGAAAATGTAATAGAAATTTACATTTGGTTCATTCAGTGAGCGTAAAACTTCTAAATTTTATATTGCTGAAAAAATGATGTAAGCATAGTTGTAAATGTCAGGCTCATGAATGAGGGAAGGAAAATGAAAATAATGTGTATTTAACTTGGCAAGTAGCTCACCATCTGAGCTCTCTGAGTACTCTGCTGAAACCTCAGCAAATGTTAACAGCATTAAAGAGTAGCAGGTCAAAAATGTCAAGTATTTCCAGATAGTAGTCCAAAATAATTTATCAAGATAGTTAAATGAAATATATTGCTAGATAAATAGAAACAAATTTTTAGGACACAAAGAAATGTCTAATTGTCATCCCCATAAAGATTTAAAGACTGTTTAGATTCATACAGTAAAGTATAAAAACCATGTAAACAGTTAGTAAAATGAAAATGTCGATGAAAATGTCATTGACAAAAATAAATGAATATAAAAGATAAAAGGACACTGAAAAGTAACAGAGGAAAACAAGGAATATCCATACAGGTGGGCCAAATTTGATTTAAAAAGAGCTCTTTCCTAAACAGAAAACATAGAAGAGAAGAAATAAGCAGAAAAACTCCAAGTTTCAGAGAAAGCTTAAAAAAAAGAGATTGAAATTCCTGAATGACAAATAGAAAAGATAAAATAATGCAAAATTAGAGACATTTTAGTTAATTCTTAGAAAAATAAAGGCTTGTGGAGACTCAGAGACTGAAAGAGAAAACAACATAAAACAGATCGAGAAAATAATCCACATTACACACGTCCTGAGACATTTCCTTGCGCTTAGTGAATTCTGAAACGGTATATCAGTGTCTGCCAAACTAATAAGAAATTCATTTGAACTTAAGGTTCTTTATCTGTTCAACTACTATGTCTGGGAGTAATCTAAAAACATTTCTGTAATAAACTCACTTCTCATTCCTCCCCTCTGAAGAAAACAAAGTTGAATGAGAAAAAGAGATAATGGTCATGGAAACATAGAAGTGGGCTGTAACAGGTCTAAGAAAATAAAAGCAACCAGAAGAGCAGCTCAGAGCCATGAGAGGATAATGACTCTGCCAATCCCAGCCTGTGCAAGACTGGCTGCCTGTGCTGTGCATATCCAAGGACACACTGAAAACTCTACGTGACCACTAAGAATATTGTTAAAATGGAATACTATCATCCTGTTCCCAATAAGAAGACAAAACTGAAGCTCTGAAATAACACACCTTGTCAATAAAATTATATTCGTAGAGTTGGAGCAAAAGGGCAGAGGTTAAGGCACTAGCTCTGCATGTGGTCAACCCAGGTTTGATCCTGGATTGCATATAATCTCCCTGTGGTCCTTTCTCAAGGTATATACTTATGTCAAAATATAATACCATTGACAAAAAGAGTAAAGAAGAAATGAAAGCAGGTATGAATGTAAAACAAAGTAATGAAGGATTATTGCGGAATTGGCAGAACATAAATAAAAGTGAATCTAGCATCAAGACAGCAACTCTGCAGACAAATGAAGGCCCAAGATAGTACTCATAACCTAGTAAACTGGGAGGACTAAACGGTGGTAATTTTCAAAAGACAGAAAGTATTTCCCTGTTTCTAACACCAAAACTCCGACAAGTTAGAAATGCAACTGATCCAGTAAACTGTGTGGGACAACCAGGAGAACGCTCAGGGTAGACGACCACAGGAGAGTGCTCAGGGCACCTGATCAGAGGTCAGAGCTCAGGGCACCTGACCACAGGAGAGTGCTCAGGGCACGTGACCACAGGAGAGTGCTCAGGGCACGTGGCCACAGGAGAGTGCTCAGGGCATGTGACCACAGGAGAGTGCTCAGGGCACCTGATCAGAGGTCAGAGCTCAGGGCTCGTGACCACAGGAGAGTGCTCAGGGCACGTGACCACAGGAGAGCGCTCAGGGCACCTGACCGCAGGAGAGAGCTAAAGGCACCTGATCACAGGAGAAGGCTCAGGGTACCTGACCACAGGAGAGAGCTCAGGGCACCAGGTCCGGACTTGGGAGCCACTAACACAATAGATCATCTTTATTTATAAAGTATTGGTGGAAAAACCCGACTTAAATTTAATGATTTTATTTTTAGCATGTAGATAAGGAAACTCTGCATGTAGTTTCATGAGTGAGTTTTCTGGGCCAGTTTTATTCCTATATATTCTCCTACCAGAGGAGCTAAGGGCCTACACATGTTTGTGTGCTCAGGGTTCATTCCTGGAAGTCTAAGGTGTGGTTCTGGAGATCAAACCTGTGTCAGCTGCATGGAGGCAACACCTAACCTATTTCTGACCCACGAACCAGTTTTATTCTTGAGAAGGTGGGGCCGGAGCAATATCCCAGAGGGTAGGGCATTTGCCTTGCATGCGGCTGGCCCGTGGCGACCCGGTTCGATCCCCAGCATCCCATATGGTCCCCCAAGCACCACCAGGAGTAATTCCTGAGTGCAGAGCCAGCAGAAACCCCTGAGCATTGCCAGGTGTGACCCAAAAAAATAAAAAAAAAGAGAGAGAAGCTATTTACATTTAACAAAATAAAAAATTGTAATATAGAAATAAAAATTGTAATATAGAATACATATTCTATATATATATTCTATGTAATATAGAATATATATAGAAATATATTTCTATATTATAATATAATTGTATTATATTATAAATGTATTATATTATAATAATTGTATCTATATTACAATTATGATATAATTGTAATAATTGTAGTATAGAAATAAAATTGTAATATAGAAATATAATGTCTATGACTTTCTTCATAGGATATAGAATTCAGAATAAAAAATTACATAAGATCATTTTCCCAGGAAACAATACCATAAACTGTTCTTTATTCAACTGCAGAATTTCAGAGGTGGTGCTGGAATTTTGTCAAAGGTTATGACACATTTCTTGCATGTACAAAGATCTGAGTTTTAATACTGGCAACACATTGTGGCTGACTAGAACCAACCAGGGCCCTAGAGGACTCAGAGAAACACTGAGATGGTCCTCGTGGTCCCCAGCAATACTTGTTCCAATATTTCTACATCATTTAGGACCTGGCATTGACTGTCTGGCCAACCTGGCTGAGCTATTTTGGGAGCAGTCCACAGCTCCTCGAGCACTGCTTAGGAACAGTTCTGCCAGTTCTTCCCACCCAAATTCTACTGTCGCCATTTGCCTTTTGTAAATGTGAGTCTCTAGGTCTCACTTGGAGCTTCTACTTTTTGGGGGTAGGGGTGGGAGGAACCACACCTGGCAATGCTCAGGGCTTGCCCATACGAGGGACAGAATCAGGTCGATATTCAAGGCAAGCTTCCTACCTGCTCCACTATTGCTCCAGCCCCTGACTTGGAAATCTTACAGGAAGTCTGCTCACTACATTATCAAGATGCTCAAGAATCAGGCAAGTGTTGAATGAGTTTGCTTGGGTTTTTTTTTTCGTTGTTTGCAAAAAAAAGTTCTTATTAACATTTGCAGTTGGAGCACAAATACAGTCATGCAATGCTCTCTGTACCAAACACACAAGTATTCAGTGAAACCAAATTGCTTACACAAAAAATAAATGTTTTACTGTTGCAGTCAATATGTAATCCATGGGAAACAAAACAAAAAGAAAAATGCATATCTAGTCATGTGGATTAGCATTTTTAGCCTTGGAGATGAACCAGGAATTTTATCAGAAACTGAGGAGTACACAAACACACACACACACACACACACACACACACACACACACACAAGTTTATGCTGTTTAAAAGGGCCAGAACAGTCTTTTAAAATGTAAATGCAATAATCCTGGGCCCCAGCCTATACCATGCTATCAGAACAAAGCCTTCACCCTAGGATAAAATTTGATCCCTCTGACCTGCTTATCACACACAGTGAGTCCTCTCTGCCCAAACATCTGTGGTCTAGTCTTAACCTCACTAGGTGTAACTCAAGCACCCACCTCAGGAAGCCCTGACCTAATCAAAACACATACTTTTATTATTGATTCCCCATAAGATACACAGTTACAAGTTTTCCTATTGTTGGGTTTCAGTCACGCAAAGTTCCAACACATTCCCTTCACCAGTGTCCATTTCCCACAATAGATGTCCCTAGTTTCCTTCCCCGTCCCGGTCTGCCCCTATGGCAGAAACTTTTTCTTTTCTCTCTCTCTCTCTCTCTCTCTCTCTCTCTCTCTCTCTCTCTCTCTCTCTCTCACCTCTCTCTCATCTTAGGCATAATGCTTTGCAGTGAAAGTACTGAAAGGTTGTCATGTAAATCCCTTTACCTGCTTTAAACACTCAGCTTTTGTCCAGAGTGATAATTTCCAGCTATCACTGTCATAGTGGACTTCTCTATCCTAACTGCCTTCCTCCCTCCACCACTTGTAGCAAGCTTCCAACACGGGACATACCTCCTAGCCTTCGCTTTCTGTCTTTGGGTATTAGTCTCATACTACTTTTTTAACATCCCACAAATAAGAACAAAGTGCAGTCATTCTATATCTGTTCTCTGTCTGACTCATTTCACTCAGCATGATACTCTCCATGGATTCCATGACTTTTTTATTCTGGTGTCTGCATAGTATTCCATTGCATACATGCTCCATGATTTTTTCTTTATCCAGTCTTTGTTCTCAGGCACTCAAGATCATTCCAGAATCTGGCTTTGTGAATAGTGCTTCAATGAACATACAAATGCTGATGGCTTTTCAGCAACACGTTTTGTTTCCTCAGGTGAAAATACATTCTTAAGTTATGCAGATAAATGCAGTCATTCTGTATCTGTCTCTCTCCTTCTGGCTAATTTCGCTCAACAAAATCTTCTCCATGTCCATCCATTTATAGGCAAATTTTATAACTTCATTTTTCCTAACAGCTGCATAGTATTCCATTGTGTAGATGTACCAAAGCTTTTTTATCCAGTCATCGATTTTCGGGCACTCTGGTTGCTTCCAGATTCTGGCTATTGTGAATAATGCTGCTATGAACATAAAAGTAGGGATGGTGTTTCCGCTGCGTATTTTTGGTTTCCCAGAGTAGATTCCCAGGAGTGGTATGGCTGGGTCAAATGAGAGTTCAATTTCTAGTCTTTGGAGGAAAGTCCATATTGTTTTCCAGAAAGGCTGTACCAGTCGGCATTCCCACCAACAATGGATGAGTGTCCCCTTTTCCCCTAACATAAATATATGTACATATTATGATACCAATATCCAAGGTCAAGTGAAACATATATCAGGAGGTCTTGTCAAAGGTGGAAATTATCACAAACGTGTGGGAGTCAGAGGCTGGGTAAGACAGAAAATGGAACAATGTGCCAACAATTGTCGAGGGTACTAATGCCAACCTAGAACTGAGCATTAAATAGAGGCAAAAAGATACACATGACAACCCTTTAATGTATGTTCTGTAATCCATAGTCTGGAGGGGAAGGGAAAGAGAAAGAGAGAGAAAGGGAAAGAAATAAAGAACCTGCCATGGGGAGGGTTGGGGGGGGGGGGGAGGGAACCGGGAACGTTGATGGTGGGAGATGGGCACTGGTGGAGGGACGAGTGCTGGAACACTGTATGACCAAAACCCAAATATGAACTTTTTAATTGTATATCTTTGTAATTGTAAAAATAAAAAAATTTTTAAAAAAAAGAAAATACATTCTTAAGACCCACTGTAGCAATGCCGCTTCTTCCATGAAGACTTCCCTGACTTACTTCCCTATATAGGAGAAACTATGATGTATACATTGTACTAATAGACCTTTGCACCAACTTCAACAGCCAAATCCTTAGGCAAGAATTCAGCAGCTCACGGATATTTCTAAGGGATTTTCCTGCTTCCAAGCACAGTGCATATGGCTGGAAGTCAAATATGTTTTCTATTTTTTGGATATCAGAGCAATATAGAAATGAGCACGAGGCAAGGAAACCTTGGGCCGGGAGCACGCATGGGGTGGGAGTGATTTCTGGGTCAACAGCAGACAGGGGTCGGGGAGAGCGTCTGGGCCTAGGAGATTGCAGGCTGGGGAATATGTTGGCCCGTGGTGACAGATACGGTGCTACCTAGTACAGCATGCCTGGAAAAGGAATAGACAAGGGACAAGAATCAGAGAGAAGAATCTTTTTTGGACCTTTGCGTCCAAAGCATAAAATTTTCCAGAGCATCAGATTGGTTCCACAAATATCAATTTTTTTTTATTTTATTTTTTTTGCTTTTTTGGGTCACACCCGGCGATGCTCAGGGGTTACTCCTGGCTCTGCACTCAGGAATTACTCCTGGCGGTGCTCAGGGGACTATATGGGATGCCAGGGATCGAACCGGGCCGACACAGGCCGGCCGTGTGCAAGGCAAACGCCCTACCTGCTGGGCAATTGTTCCGGCCCCCAAATATCAAAAAATTTTAACCATTCAAATAAATAAAGAATGAATAAGTCAAAGGGGAAATATGCGAGGACTTTATGAAACCCATAAGAGCTGAGCCAATTAAGATGTCGTGGGGCAAAGCTGACAGCAGTAACATGCTGGTCATCAAAAGCGTCCTCAGCCTGATTTACTCCTTCGTAAAGTTTCCATTGTTTATAAGGATTTGCCACCTTAGGAAACAGTTGCAGGATATTCTAAACTGTTTCCACTATTCTGGTTTTTAAAAACAATTTAGTTTTGTTTAGACACTGATTTACACAGTTGTTCACAGTACAGTTGTTCCAGGTATTCAATATTCCAATGCCAATGCCATGGGCCCTAATTTCCTACGCATTTCTCAGCCCTGCTCCCTTCGCAGACCCTAATTAATTATCTTTACTTTGCTTATGACAACTTATAACTTTAATTTTATTGCTAAAGTTATGATCTTTTACTGAGCTATTATGTGCAAATTGGGCCATTTGTATTATTTCTTTCATATATTGAACTTATTGGGCGTCTAGTCTGCTCCTATAACAGACCCTCAATATTTTATTTTATATTGCTTGTTATAGATAATTGGCTAAAATTTATCAATAAATATTTTATTAGAGAGAAATTTAGTGGAGATTGTTCAACCTCACCGTGGATCCATTAGGCCTTATGAGAAACTACTGATGTGTTGTTGCAGGACAGGCATTGTGAATATATATTTTGTTACTGGTTGTCTCCTAATTTACATCCCATTAAATTTGGTGTGCTGCTCAGTATATCAGTATTGTGTGTTTGATATGTCACATGGCAGCAAATGTGGCTGCTCACTGGAGGAATTCCAAAATTTTTAATGATCTAATAAAACAAAAAAATTATGTTTTGGGTGATATAGATAATATTTTTTAGACTCCCCTCTTTTACTAATCTACAGATACACTATTATAATTAGTAAGCACATATATCAAGATATCTAAACATAGTTCAATATTCTCATCCATTTTTCTCTCTGTACATTCAAAAATAAAAACTTAAAAGGATACTAAAATGGCATTTAAAGTAGCTTCAAGTTATCAAATATCGAAAAAGAATCTGCCAAAATTTGTGCGAAATTGTTACGTATGGAATTAGAATCATTGCATATAGAAATAAAAGAATAGTTGAATTAATGGAGGCATACCCATTATGAATGCTTATGGATTTATGAATTGAAGAACATTCTAAAAAAGGTAAATTCTTTTCAGTGAATTTATTTCAAATCTGCTAAAAAAATATCTTTCAGCATAAAATTTTTGTGTAACTTGAGGGGCTAGAGAGATAGTATAGGGACAATGAGCTTGACTTAAATATCCCCAATCTGGGTTCTATCCCCTGCACCCCATATGGTCCTCTGAGCCTACGGAGTGATTCCTGAATGCAGAGTCAGAACTAAGCCCTGAGCACTGTTGGGCATGGCCCCCAAGCAAAGCAAAAATGAACAGCAACATAAAAAATTTGTTTGTGCTGGAAAAACTTTCCTAAATGTGCATGAAAATGCAACATGAAGAAAATAACTAAGACAATTTAGAAAAAGAAAAACTCAAAATGTAAAGATTTAAACTCTGCAAATTTATGACTATAATAATTAAGAGAATGCGATAATGATACAGTATCATGCAGTTACACATTTCAGGGAGTTGGGAAACAAATCTAGTCAGTTACTTGTTTTATGCAATTGTTTTAACTTGGTTGCCAACAAAATATCGTGGACTGGATGGGTTAAATGACCAAAACATATCTAACGAAGTCCTCAGATCTGAAGAAGGGAAGATAAAATCAAGGTCCTTAGGCTCAGTGACTGGACCACTGTATCCTTGAGTTGTACATAGCCCACATCTCCTGAGTATTCCCTGCAGTAGAGAATGAGAGTAAGTTTTCTGGTATAAAAGGGTGCTAATTTTATTAAGCCACACCTCTATCCTCATGGTATCACCTAACATAATTAACTCTCAAAGGCCTCATCACTTAAAACCATCTCAGTGGGAGTCAAATAAACTAAATTGTTACCATTGGTTATCTTGATCACATTCTTAATCTCAAAAGAAAAATTTCCAATATTTCACCACTATATAGGATTTGTGCTTTGTTTTTTTGAGTATATTTTTTGTCATATTAAGGGAAATTCTATTATATTTAACCTTGCCAAGAATTTAATATTGTGTAAAACCTTATCAATTATGTCTATACAAATTGAGAACATTGCATAAGAATTTCTTTTATTCTGTTCTGTTTGTATGGTTAATCTTATTCAGTAAATTAAAAAAATTTACATCTCCGGTTCCCAGGGATGGGAGATGGGCACTGGTGGAGGGACGGGTGCTGGAACACTGTATGACTGAAACCCAAACATGAACTTTTTAATTGTATATCTTTTTTATTTGTATATCTCACGGTGGTATAATAAAATACTTAAAAAAATTTAAATCAATCTTGCATTCCTACAAAAGAGTCAAATTAGTTATAATGATCCTTTTGCACTTATCACTGTTTTGTATTTTCTATGATTTCTTTTCAGGATTTTAAATTAGTGCTTCTAATAAACAGAACTTTTCTATTTTAATGTAAAAAAAGAAAATGTTAATGGGATGAAAAGTTGAAGTTAAATGTTTAACTTGGTGGTAGCTTTGGGACAAGAACATGACTGCTGAACCTTTCAGAAGAACAGAGAGATGGAGTAGGTGGCCCATCCCCGACTCTGTGGAAGCCTGGAGATTCCAATCACAAAAGCAGCATACTGAGATTTAAATGGATTAATTTCTGGGTGGAGCTTGACTGAACAGTGGAGTCCAGGATTGAATACAGCAGCAATTGTGTAGTGTGGAGGTACTCTGCTACTGGGACAGGTGGGGGCCGCACCCATCCCTCTGGGGTGCCCCAGTGCACTCAGTCTGGCCTGGGGACAGAAGCGTTTCTGTTGCTGCTCTTCTGTTTTATAAACACAAGTCATACTAGTCTCTGGAGGAGAAGCTCCATCTCAGCCAACAGTTGCCTCACTTAACATTTGAACATATTAGATAATTGAAAGAAGACATATTTAATCTTATCTGTGCACTATTGGACAGAAAACACCATTGGGAAAGGACTTGATGTTGTAAATTATCATTTTCTTCCTAAAAAAATCACTTTCATTCTGTAGCTTAAATAGAAAAATATTAGTCTGTACAGGTTTGTTTACTGTTTGCTCATTTTGGGAATGTATGTTTACAAATTTATTTTTAATTTTATAAAACTTAGTGTAGATATACCAATGTTCTGGAAAAGTTGAAAGTATTCTATTGTTTCTTCTGTCAAAACTCTGCTCCAAATGACTGATGTTGAACAGTGAAAATGTTATTAGTTGTAACAATTCACATCCTTTCAGCACTTGAAATCACCAGTCAATGTACACAATGACTTTTATGCATTTTTATTTGGAGGGGCCACATTGATGGTACTCAGGGCTTGCTCCTAACTCTGCACCCAGTGATCACTCTGTGATGCTCAGAGCACCATCAATGCTGCTGAAAAATCAAACTCAGGCCATGTGCCAGGAAAAACTCCTACCCAGTGTATTATCACTCTGCGTCCCAATGTACATACACAATATTTTTTGAAACAACAACCTTAAGAGATTTTTTTTTAATTTTCACATTTCACAGGAGAGTAAATTTTAATTACTCTGTTCTACATAGATCAGATCAATAAAAAATTTGATCAAGGAACCAGAGAGATAGTATGCTTGCATCATCAGCAACCAACTCAGGTTCAATCCCCAGCACCCAACATGGTAGCTGGTCCCCACCAAGAGTGACCCCTAGTGCAGATCCTGGACTAAGTCCTGAGAAGTGTTAAATGTCCCCCCATTAAAAACCAATCCCCCCAAAAAAATTTACAGAACTGGTAAAAAAATACACAAGAAAGAGTAATATAATCCAGAGCTGAAATGCTAACGTTGATAATGTTGATGCTATTTCACTTCAAATTTCTATTTATTGCATATATGAGAAATAAATAATATACTGCATTATATATTTTGTTCTCTGTTTATATTCCAGTACTTGCTATTATGAAAGAATGCCAAATTACAAACACTAGAATCATTATTATATTTGAATAAGGATTTAGATGTACATCTTTATTTGTCAAATATATCAGTTGATACCGAGACTGGCACATATCCTAAAGAGGAAGAACAACAAGTGCAGGCATGGATGCATAGAAAAGGGGACACTCATTCACTGTAGGTGGGAATGTCAACTGGTACTGCCTTTTTGGAAAACAATATGGACATTCCTCCAAAGACTAGAAATTGAACTCTCATTTGACCCAGGCATACCACTCCTGGGAATATACTCAGGGAAGCCAAAAACACACAGCGGAAAAACCATCCCTACTTTTATATTCATAACAGTATTATTCACAATAGCCAGAATCTTGAAACAATCAGAGTGCCTGAAAATTGATGACTGGATAAAGAAACTTTGGTACATCTACACAATGGAATACTGCGCAGCTGTTAGGAAAAAATGAAATTATGAAATTTGCCTATAAATGGATGGACATGGAGAGGATCATGTTGAGTGAAATTAGCCAGGAGAAAGACAGATATAGAATGACTGCATTTATTTGCATGACATAAATATATATATATATATATATATATACACACATTTATTTTGGTTTTTTTTTTTTTGGGTCACAACCGGGAATGCTCAGGGGTTACTCCTGGCTGTGCACTCAGGAATTACTCCTGGTGGTGCTCGGGGGACCATATGGGATGCTGGGGATGAAACCTGGGTCGGCACAGGCTGGCCACATGCAAGGCAAACGCCCTACCCGCTGGGCTATCGCTCCAGTCCCAACATATTATAATACCAATATCCAAGGTCAGGCAAAATGTGGATCAGGAGGTCTTGCCAATGGTGGAAACTACCACAAATGTGTGGGGCAGAAGTTAGGTAAGACAGAGAAAGGAACAGTGGACCAATGATTGTCGAAAGTCTATTATAATCCACAACATGTAAGAGAGGGAGAAGAGAGAGAGAGAGAGAAAGAGAAAGAGAGTAAAGAGATGGAGAACCTGCCATGGAGGCAGGCTAGGGAGGGGGGAGGGTATTGGGGACATTGGTGGTGGGAGGTGGGCACTGGTGGAGGATGGGTGCTGAAACTCTGTATGGCTTTAAACCCAAACATGAACATTTTTGTAATTGTCAAAAAACAGAAAACAAAGTAATATATCAATATATATATATAGGCTTGATGGGTATTGCAGTTGCTGTTGCTCTTTTGGTCATTGTTAAATGCTGGATTTTAAGATGACTACAAGAGTATGCTACCCGGACGGCAGAGCCTGGCAAGCTACCCATGTTGTATTTGATGTGCCAAATACCAGTAATAATTATAGACCTCATTCCCATGACCTAATGGAATGGTTTGAGGCTCTTTATGTTCCTGGAGCAAGCAGGTGCCCTTGGGCTCTACTTGCATGAGACAGGTCATATAGAGATGTTACTGGTGCCCGCTCGAGCAAATCGATGATGAACAGGAAGACAATGATACAGTGATACAGTGATAATTAACTGGTAGTGATATCTGAAGAGATTTCACAGTACTGGAGTACTGCACATAATTGTTGCATATCACCAAATCCTAGCTTCTAGAACAAATGTTTGTCATTGACAAGTAGCTCTATAGTTGTATGGTATTTGGATGAAACAAATGAACTCGCGTGCATGCTGATTTGCTGTGTCCTCATTAAGGTTGCCAGCTCTGAGCCTCCATCCCCTGTCACACTTGAGTGATGATGCCCCTCAGATCACTGAGTCAAAGAAGTCCTTGGGCAGACCGAGACACTCCTGTGCAAATTCTAGAATCAAGTTGCTAATTTATTTGTGAGAAAAAGATGGCAGGAGAGGGGTTTTCACATTTTTCTGACTAACACTCTTCCGTAGACAATGCTGAAAACGAACAAAAAATTTCTTTTTATCATGCATGCAATCTGGCAATAAAACTTTCCCTCACTAACCTTTCTAAGAAGCTTGGCAAGACAATTCCCTAAGGTTCTAATGTAACAAGGATAGTGGGTGTATATAGATTGCTTCTTGCAGAAATTCAACTGAATTAATGGTAAAGTTAATTTTATTAACTTCTGAATTGGGGGAGTTTCTTTACCCTCATGGCTCCCAGAGGGATTTATGGAAACAATAACTAGGAAAGAGTATCATCTAGGAGCAAAATTTCTTATTTATTTTAATTCCTATGTTGCCTTTGAGTCTAAAAATTAAGGAACTCTTGTAATTACTGGGAATTTATCTTCTGTTAGATTACACTTTGCATTCAGAATTTGTGACAGGTCAGAAATGAATTTTTTCCTAAGATACAAATAATTGGTTTTCTAGACTAAAGGAGTATGTACAAGAATAGGCCTGAAGATTTAAGTTGTAATAAAACTTTTTCCCTTGCTTAAATTTCTCTAGTCCTAACTCCAACTTCTGCTGTTAATGATTAGAGTTACAATTCAGAAATATAGACTTTAGTCCTGAATCTCTTTGGGGACTCACATCACTTAAAAAAAAGACTTCCAAGTTGTTAACTAATCTTGGCTAAATTAACTCTGTTAAATGTGCCAGGTGATGGCTAAGGGGTGAGCTGGAAGAGTATGCAACCAGTGTGTTCTTGTTATAAATCACTTATGAAATATTGAAAACAAAAGAACAGAACTTTCCCCATTATCTGTAATCAAGCCTCCAAGCTTCGCAATTTTGGCATGTGGGCTATTCCAAGAGGAGATCAACTGAGATCTTACAAGCCCTACAGAAAATTTGTACTGCATAAATGACCTAAAATCTAATTTATTTTCTTTAATTTTTTCACTACAAATTAAATTATTTTAAATGGTGTTTAATAAATATAATACTTCAATATGAATCCCATCATCAGTGTACACTTCTCCAGCCAATGTTCCTTTCCCTCCCCACACCCACCCACCTCTATGACAGGCACTCTTTCAAAAAACTTTTGATGTTGTTTTCTACAGAAATGTTGCCAAAAGATTTTCCTGCATTAACACTATGTTTGCAATCTATATGGGTTCATGTATCTAACTGCTGAGACCATTTAAATTTTATCTTAAAACAATATGTAATTTATTATCCATAAAAGTTTGATTTATATACCTATTTTATACATTCAGGATCACATAAAAATTCTCAAACAAAAA
>JAJIBD010032110.1:0-11647 GCA_021461705.1 Cryptotis parvus
CGATCCCCAGTGCATCCCATATGGTCCCCAAGCAATTCATTCAGGAGTAAATTCCTGAGTGCAGAGCCAGCAGAAACCCTGAGCACTGCCAGGTGACCTAAAAATAAAAAAAAAAAGAGAAAGGTTTATTTACATTTAACAAAAATAAAAAAATTGTAAATATAGAAATAAAATTGTAATATAGAATACATATTCTATATATATATTCTATGCAATATAGAATATATAGAAATAGAGTATTTCTATATTATAATATAATTGTATTATATTATAAACGTATTATATTTGGTAATAATTAGATCTATATTACAATTATGATATAATTCCTTGTAATAATTCAGTATAGAAATAAAATTGTAATATAAAAATATAATGTCTATGTGACTTTCTCTTCATAGGATATAGAATTCAGAATAAAAATTACATAAGATCATTTCAGGAAACAATGGCCATAAACTGCTCTTGTCTAACTGCAGAATTTTTGTGAGGTGGTGCTGGAATTTTGGTCAAAGGTTATGACACATTTCTGCATGCGCTGCAAAGATCTCGAGTTTTTAATACTGGCAACACATTGTGGCTGACTAGAACCAACCAGGGCCCTAGAGTAATCTCAGAGTAAACACTGAGATGGTCCTCGTGGTCCCAGCAATATTTCTGTTCCAATATTTCTACATCATTTAGACCTGGCATTGATCGTCTGGCCAACCTGGTTGAGTTTATTTTGGGTGAGCAGTCCACAGCCCTCGAGCACCAGCTTAGAACAAGTTCTGCCAGTTCTTTCCCACCCAAATTCTACTGTCGCTTATCATTCTCTCTTTGTGTAAATGTGAGTCTCTAGGTCTCACCTCTCTTGGAGCTTCTACTTTTGGGGGTAGGGGTGGGAGGAACCACACCTGGCAATGCCTTAGGGCTTGCTTTTCCCATACGCAGGGACAGAATCAGGTCGATATCTTAAGGCAAGCTTCCTACCTGCTCCACTACATTGCTCCAGCCCCCTGACTTGGAAATCTTACAGGCCTGCTCACTACACATCAAGATGCCAAGAATCAGGTGCAAGTGTTGAATGAGTTTTTGGGTTTTCTTTTTCGTTGTTTGCAAAAAAGCCTATTTACATTTGCAGTTGAGCAATAAATATAGCTTTCATGCAATGCTCTTCTGGTACCAAACACACAAGTATTCAGTGAAACCAAATTGCTTAAGCACAAAAAAGAATGCAAATGCAATTGCTGGTGGTAGCCCACATGTAATCCATGGAAACAAACAAAAAGAAAATGCATATCTAGTCATGTGGATTCACATTTTTAGCCTTCTGAGATGAACCAGGAATTTTATCTGTGAAACTGAGGAGTACAATACACAAACACACACACACACACACACACACACACACACACACACACACACAAGTTTATGCTGTTTAAAAGGGCCAGATCAGTCTTTTAAAATAAATGCAATAATCCTGGGCCCCAGCCTATACCATGCTGGTCATCAGAATTAAAGCCTTCACCTCTAGGATAAATTTGATCCTCTGACCTGGCTTATCACACACAGTGAGTCCTCTCTGCTCAAACATCTGTGGTCTAGTCTTTAACCTCACCAGGTGTAAATTCTGGCACCCACCTCAGGAAGCTCCCTTGACCTAATCAAAACACACATACTTTTATTATTGATTCCCCCCATAAGATGGCCACAGTTACAAGTTTTCCCATTAAGCTGTTTCCAGTCACGCAAAGTTCCGGCAACACATTCCTTCACTCAGTGTCCATTTCCCACAATAGATGTCCCTAGTTTCCTTCCCTCCTTGGTCCCCGGTCTGCCCCTATGAAATCCTTTCTTTTCTCTCTCTCTCTCTCTCTCTCTCTCTCTCTCTTTCTCTCTCTCTCTCTCCTTCACCTCTCTCTCATCTTAGGCATAATGCTTTGCAGTGAAAGTACTGGGAAAGGTTCGTCGCGTAAATCCCTTTACCTGCTCTTAAACACTCAGCTTTTGTCCAGAGTGATAATTCTGTGCCATCACCGTCATAGTGGACTCTCTCTGATCTCTAACTGCCTTCCTCCCTCCACCACTTCCCAAAGCAAGCTTCCCAACACGGGACTGTATTACCTCCTAGCCTTCTCGCTTCTGTCTTTGGGTATTAGTCTCATACTACTTCTTTCACATCCCAATAACAAGAACAAAGTGCATCATTCTATATCTGTTCTGTCTGACTCCATTTCACTCAGCATGATACTCTCCATGGATCTCCCATGACTTTTTATTCTTGGTGTCTGCATAGTATTCCATTGTACAAGCATGCTCCATGATTTTTTTCTTTTTATCCAGCCTTTGTTCTCAGGCACTCAAGATCATTCCAGAATCTATTTTGTGAAATAATAGTGCTTCAATGAACATTACAAATGCTGGGAGGGCTTTTCAGCAACACGTTTTGTTTCTCAGGTGAAAATACATTATTCCAGTTATGCAGTGATAAATGCAGTCCTGCCTCTTGTATCTGTCTCTCTCCTTCTGGCTAATTTCGCACAACAAAACCTTCTCCATGTCCATCCATTTATAGGCAATTTTATAACTTTATTTTTCCTAACAGCTGCATGGTAGCTCCATTGTGTAGATGTACTAAAGCTTTTTATCCAGTCATCGATTTTCGGCACTCTGGTTGCTTCTCCCAGATTCTCGCCACGTGAATAATGCCTATGAACATAAAAGTAGGATGCGTTTCCGCTGGCGTATTTTTGGTTTCCCAGAGTAGGATTCCCAGGGAGTGGTATGGCTGGTCAATGAGTTCAATTTCTAGTCTTTGGGAGGAAAGTCCATATTGTTTTCCAGAAAGGCTGTACCAGTCGGGTATTCCTAACACCAACAATGGATGAAAGTGTCCCTTTTCCCTAACATAAATATATGCACATATTATGATACCAATATCCAAGGTCATGAAACATATATCAGGAGGTCTTGTCAAAGGTGGAAATTATCACAAACGGTGGGAGCTCAGAGGCTAGGTAAGACAGAAAATGGAACAATGTGCTAGCAATTGTCGAGGGTACTAATGCCAACTCTAGAACTGAGTATTAAATAGAGGGTAAAAAGATACACACGACAACCCTTTAATGTATGTTCTTTAATCCATAGTCTGAGGGGGAAGGAAAAGAGGAAGAGAGAGAAAGGAAAGAAATAAAGAACCTGCCAATGGAGGAGGGCTGGGGAGGAGGAGGAACCGGGACGTTGGTGGTGGGAGATGGGCACTGGTAGGGATGGGTGCTGGAACACTGTATGACCAAAACCCAAATATGAACTTTTTAATTGTATATCTTTGTAATTGTAAAATAAAAAAATCTCTTTAAAAAAGAAAATACATTCTTAAGACTCACTGTAGCAATGCCAGCTTTTCCATGAAGACTTCCCCTGACTTACTTCCCTATATAGGAGGAAAAGTTCATGATGCATACATTGTACTAATAGACCTTGCACCAAACCCCCAACAGCCAAATCCTTAGGCAAGAATCAGCAGCTCACGGATATTTCTAGTGGATTTTCCTTCCAAGCACAGTGCATATGGCTGGAGTTTTTCAAAATATGTTTATTTTGGATATCAGAGTTAAACATGTAGAAATGAGCACCCAGGCAAGGAAACCCTTTGGGCCGGGAGCACGCATGTGGTGGGAGTGATTTCTTGGTCAACAGCAGATGAGGGGTCGGAGATCGCCTTGGGCCTAGGGAGAGATTTGCAGGCGGCTGGGGGAATATGTTGGCCCGTGGTGACACAGATACGGTGCTACCTAGTACAGCATGCTCTGGAAAAGGAATAGACAAGGACAAGAATCAGAGAGAAGAATCTTTGACCTTTTGCGTCCAAAGTATAAAATTTTCCAGAGCACTGGGGATTGGTTCCACAAATAATAATTTTTTTTTATTTTATTTTTGCTTTTGGGCCCACCCGGCGATGCTCAGGTTACTCCTGGCTCTGCATTCAGGAATTACCCCTGGCAGTGCTCAGGGGACCATATGGGAGCCAGGGAGATCGCATCCCGGTTTATTGACAGGCCGCCGTGGTAAAGGCAAACGCTCCTACCTGCTGGGCAATTGTTCCAGCCCCCAAATATCAAAAATTTTAACCATTCAAATAAATAAAGAATGAATAAGTCAAAGGGGGAAATATGGTCCGACTTTATGAAACCCATAAGAGCTGAGAGCCTCAATTAAGATGTCGTGGGGCAAAGCTGACAGCAGTAAAATGTGCAGATGCTGGTCATCAAAAAGCCGCCCTGGATTTTTACTCCTTCTCGTAAAGTTTCCATTGTTTATGGGCGTGATCACAAGTAGGAAACAAAGCCAGGTGTGATATTCTGTAAATCGTTTCCTAATTATTCTGGGTTTTTTAACAATTTAGTTTTTGTTTTTAGACACTGATTTACACAGTTGTTCATGTAGTACAAAGCTGTTCCAGGTATTCAAGGCTCCAATGCCAATGCCATGGGCCCCAATTTCCTACGTGATTTCCTTTGCTAGCCCCTGCTCCTCTCTCGCAGACCCTAATGCTTATCATCTTTACTTTGCTTAAGACAATCCTTATAATCCTTTAATTTTATTGCTAGTTATGATCTTACTGAGCTATTATGTGCAAATTGGGCTTCATTTGTATTATTTCTTTCATATTGAACTTATTAATGCCTAGTCTGCTCCCATAACAGACCCTCAATATTTTATTTTATATTGCTTGTTATAGATAATTAACAAAATTTATCAATGTTATTTTATTAGAGAGAAATTTAGTGAGATTGTCTAAATCCTCACCGTGGATCCATTAGGCCTTAAGTGAGAAACTACTGATGTGTTAAGTTGCAGGACAGGCATTGTGAATAATATATATTTTGTTACTGGTTGTCTCCTCTAATTTACATCCCATTAAATTTGTGTGCTGCTCAGTATATCAGTATTAAATGTGCTGATACCCATGCTATGGTGCAGTAAATGGGTTCACTAAAAGGGAGTGACCTGTATCCCTGTAATGATCTAATAAAACAAAAAATTATGTTTTTGGGTGATATAGATAATATTTTTTAGACTCTCTCTTTTTACGAATCTAAGTAAAAGATGCACATTATAATTAGTAAGCACATATATCAAAGATAGATTTTAAACATAGTTCAATATTCTCATCCATTTTTCTCTCTGTACATTCAAAAATAAAAACTTAAAAGGATACTAAAAATGGAAGCCAAAAAAGTAGCCTCAAGCTATCAAACATCAAAAGAATTCACAAAATTAAAGTAAATTGTTAGCTGCATGTAAATTAGAATCAATGGCTAAGTAGAAATAAAAAAGAATAGTTGAATTAATGGAGGCATGTACCCATTAAGTGAATGCTTATGGATTTATGTGAATTGGAAGAACACTCAAAAAAGCAAATTCTTTCTCAGTGAATTTATTTCAAATCTGCTAAAAAAATATCTTTCAGCATAAAATTTCGTAACTTGGAGGGGCTGCAGAGATAGTATGGGGGACAATGAGCTTGACTTAAAATATCTCTTAATTCCGGGTTCTATCCCCTGCACCCCATATGGTTCCTCTCTGAGCCTACCGGAGGATATTCCGCTGAATGGAGTCAGAACTGCTTCCTGAGCCTGGATACGTGAGCCCTAAGTATGGGAGATAAATGTGTTAGAATGAACAAAGGGCTTCACTGATCATCAAACTGATCAACATGCAACCATGAACTGCTATCTCTTTCGCTTCTGTCGTCCCACTGATCTCATTTCAACCCCACGATGTCCTACACGTCATCACACATCACTTCTGATGATATGTCCCAACCTGATCTGATTCACCCATCCAACAGATGAGGTTAGATCTGATGCATTTGCAGGTGATCAGGGATTTTGATAGGGTTAAATGACCTAACATATCTAACGCAAGTCTCTAGATCTGAAGAAGGGAAGTATGCAAAATCAAGGTCCTTAGGCTCAGTGCGGACTTGACCACTGTATCCTTGAGTTGTACATAGCCCACATCTCCTGAGATTCTCGTGTGTGGTAGAGAATGAGAGTAAGTTTTCTAATAAAAAGGGTGCTAATTTTATTAAGCCACACCTCTATCCTCATGGTATCACTCTAACATACTCCACCCTCAAAGGCCTCATCACTCAAAACATCTCAGTGGGAGTCAAATAAACTAAATTGTTACCAGCTGGTTATCTTGATTCACATTCTTAATCTCAAAAGAAAAATTTCCAATATTTCTCACCACTATATAGGATTTGTGCTTTGTTTTTTTGAGTATAAGGCTTCTTTTGTCATATTGAGGAAAATTTCTGTATTATATTTAACTCCTGCCAAGAATTTATTGTAAAACCTTAATAATTTCCTATGCTCAAGTACAAATTGAGAAACATCATAAGAATCTCTTTCTTTATTCTGTTCTCTGTTTGTATGGTTAACTTTAGTTCAAAAATTGAAAATTTACATTCCGGTTCCCAGGATGGGAGATGGGGCAACGGTGGAGGGACGGGTGCTGGAACACTGTATGACTGAAACCCCAAACATGAACTTTTTAATTGTATATCTTTTTATTTGTATATCTCTACGGTGGTATAATAAAAAATACTTAAAAAATTAAATCAATCTTGCATTCCTACAAAAAAGAGCTTCCCCCCAAATTAGTTATAATGATCCTTTTGCACTTATCACTGTTTTGTATCTTTCTATGATTTCTTTCTTTCTTTAGATTTTAAATTAGTGCTTCTAATAAACAAAGAACTTTTCTAAGCAAAAAAAAAAAAAAAAAAAAAAAAAAAATGTTAGCGTGGATGAAAAGTTGGAAGCAATGTTTAACTTGGTGGGTAGCTTTGGGACAAGAAACATGACTGCTGAACCTTTCAGAAGAACAGAGAGATGGGAGTAGGTGGCCCATCCCTGACTCTGTGGAAGCCTGAGATTCAATCACAAAAGCAGCATACTGAGATTTAAATGGGATTCACTTCTGGGTGGAGCTCTCTGACTGAGTGGAGTCCATAGGATTGAATACAGCAGTAATTGTGTAGTGTGGAGGTACTCCAAGTTACTGGGACAGGTGGGCCGCACCCATTCCTCTGGGGTGCCTCTATGCACTCAGTCTGCCTGGGGACAGAAGCTGCTTCTGAAGCTTAAGCTGCTCTTCTGTTTTATAAACACAAGTCATACTCTTAGTCTCTGGAGGAGAAGCTCCATCTCAGCCAACAGTTGCCTCACTTAACATTCTGAACATATTAGATAATTGAAAGAAGACAAGGATTTGAATCTTATCTGTGCACTATTCGACAAAAAACACCATTGGGAAAGGGGACTTGATGTTGTAAATTATCATTTTCTTCCTAAAAAATCATTTTCATTCTGTAGCTTAAATAGAAAAATATTAGTCTGTACAGGTTTGTTTTACTGTTTGCTCATTTTGGGAATGTATAAGCTACAAATTTAGTTTTTAATTTTACAAAACTTACGTAGATATACCAATGTTCTAAAAAAGTTGAAAGTATTCTATTGTTTCTTCTGTCAAAACCCTGCTCCAAATGACTGATGCTGCTGAACAGCAGTAAAAAATGTTATTAGTTGTAACAATTCACATCCCTTTCAGCACTTGAAATCACCGTGTCAATGTACACAATGACTTTTAAGTGCATTTTTATTTGAGGGGGCCATTATTGATGGTACTCAGGCTTGCCCTAACTCTGGGCACCCAGTGATCACTCTGTGATGCTCAGAGCACCATCAATGCTGCTGAAAATCAAACTCAGCCTGCGTGCCAGGAAAATCTCACTCCCAGTGTATTATCACTCAAGGCCCCAATGTACATACACAATATTTTTTGAAACAACAACCTTAAGAGATTTTTTTAATTTTCATGGATTTCACAGAGAGTAAATTTTAATTACCTGTTCTATAGATCAGATCAATAAAAAATTTGATCATGAACCAGTGAGAGATAGTGGCTATACAAGCTTGCATCATCAGCAACCAACTCCAGGGTCCAACCTTCAGCACCCAACATGGTAGCTGGTCCCCACCAAGAAAGCGACCCTAGTGCAGATCCTGGACTAAGTCCTGAGAAGTGTTAAATGTCCCCCCCATTAAAAACCAATCCCCAAAAATTCTCTGATACAGAACTGGTAAAAATACAATAAAGAAAGAGTAATATAATCCAGAGCTGAAATGCCAACGTTGATAATGTTGATGCTATTTCACTTCAAATTTCTATTTATTGCATATATGAGAAATAAATAATATACTGCATGAGTATATTTTGTTCTCTGTTTATATTCCAGTAATGCTATTATGTGAAAAGAAGCCAAATTACAAAACACTAGAATCACACACATTATTATATTTTGAATAAGGATTTAGATGTACATCTTTATTTGTCAAATATATCAGTTGATACCGAGACTGGGCGCATCCTAAAGAGGAAGAACAACAAGTGCAGGCATGTGGATGCATAGAAAAGGGACACTCATTCACTGTGGTAGGTGGGAATGTCAACTGGTACTGCTCTTTTTGAAAACAATATGGACATTCCTCCAAAGACTAGAAATTGAACTTCCATTTGACCCAGGCATACCACTCCTGGAATATACTCAGGGAAGCCAAACACACAGCGGAAAACCATCCCTACTTTTATATTCATAAACAGTATTATTTTCATAGCCAGAATCTTGAAAACAATCAGGGAGTGCCTTGAAAATTGATGAGACTTGATGCCCAAGAAACTTTTGGTACATCTACACAATGGAATACCGCGAGCTGTTAGGCCAAAACACACCATGAAATTTGCCTATAAATGGATGGACATGAGAGACTCAGCTTCGCGCTGAGTGAAATTAGCCAGGAGAAAAAGACAGATATAGAATGACAACATTTATTTGCATGACATAAATATATATATATATATATATATAGGTACACACATTTATTTTTGGTTTTTTCTTTGGGTCACAACCTTGAATACCCAAAGTTACCTTGCTCAGCACCTGGTGGAATTACTCCTGGTGGTGCTCGGGGACCAGTTAAGTGGGATGCTGGGGATGAAACCTTGGTCGGCACAGGCCGCCACATGTGCAAGGCAAACGCTCCCACCTCGGCTATTATCGCCCCAGTCCCAAATATAATATATAATAATACCAATATCCAAGGTCAGGGCAAATGTGGATCGTGGAGGTTCACAATGGTGGAAACTACCACTAATGTGTGGAGCAGAAGTTAGGTAAGATAAGAGAAAAAGGAAACAGTGGACCAATGTGATTGGCCGAAAAGTCCTATTATAATCCACAAACATGTAAGAGAGGGAGGAAGAGAGAGAGAGAGAAAAAGAGAAAGTAGAGTAAAGTAAAGAGATGTGGCAAACTCCAATGGAGGCAGGCTAGGAGGGGGAGGGTATTGGGGACATTGGGTGTGGAGGGCACTGGTGAGGATGGGTGCTGAAATCCTGCATGGCTTAAACCCAAACATGAACATTACTTTGTATCTTGTCAAAAACAGAAAACAAAGTTACATATCAATATATATATATAGGCTTGATGGGGTACTGCAGTTGCTGTTGCTCTTTCGGTCATTGTTAAATGCTGGATTTAAGATGATCAAGGGTGGCAGAGTATGCTACCCGCCAACAGAGCCTGGCAAGCTACTCATGTTTTGTATTTGATGTGCCAAATACCAGTAATAATTATAGACCCATTCCCATGACCTAATGGAATGGTTTGAGGCTCTTTATAAATTCTGGAGAGCAAGCAGGTGCCCTTTGGGCTCTACTTCTTCTGCATGAGACAGGTCATATAGAGATGTTACTGGTGCCCGCTCGAGCAAATCGATGATGATGCAGGAAGACAATGATACAAAGTGGATACAGTGATAATTAACTGGTAGTGATATCTTCGAAGAGATTTCACAGTACTGGAGTACTGCAATAGCACTAAGCTGCGCCATCACCAAATCCCAGCTTTCTAGAACAAATGTTTGTCATTGACAAGTAGCTCTATAGTTGTATGGTATTTGGATGAAAACAAACGAACTTCTGCATGCTGGATTTGCTGTGTCCTCATTTAGGTTGCCCAGCTTCTGAGCTCCATCCTGCCTTCCGCTAATTTGGAGGATGATGCCCCTCAGGATCACTGAGAGTCAAAGAAGTCCTTTGGGCAGACTGAGACACTCCCCCCCCAAAAATTCTTAGAATCAAGTTGCTAATTCTATTTGTGATGAAAAGATGGCAGGAGGGGTTTTCTGCCATTTTTCTTGACTAACACTCTTCCGTAGACAATGCTGAAAAACGAACAAAAAATTTCCTTTTTTTTATCATGCATGCAATCTTGGCAAAAAAAACTTTCCTCTCACTAACTTTTCTAAGAAGCTTCAAAAGACAATTCTCAAGGTTCTAAATGTAACAAGGATATGGGTGTATATAGATTGCTTCTGCAGAAATTCAACTGAATTAATGGTAAAGCTAATTTTATTAACTTGGAATTCGAGGGAGTTTCTTTACCTCATATTTTCCATAGTGTGGATTTATAAAACAATAACTAGGAAAGAGTATCATCTTAGAGCAAAATTTCTCTTATTTATTTTAATTCCTATGTTGTGTTTTGAGTCTAAAATTAAGTAAACTCTCTTGTAATACTTGGAATTTATCTTCTGTTAGATTACACTTTTGCATTCAGGAAATCCCAGACATAGTAGTCAGAAATGAATTCTTCTCTTAAGATACAAATAATAAATTTTAGTTTCTAGACTAAAGGAGGCAAAAGCTTTAAAGAATAGGCCCAAAGATTTGCCGTGGTTTTCAGGGTAACCTTTTTTTCCTTTGCTTAAATTCCTCTTCGGGGTCCTAACCTGTAACTTCTCTCTTACAGCAATGGATTAGGTTACAATTCAAAATATACTTTAGTCCTAAATTTTGGGGGACCCGCCATCATCGTGATCGTTTGAAAGAATCTCACACTCAGCTTTTAAATTAACCCTTGTTAAATGTGCCAGGTGATGGCTCGCGGTGGGAGCTTGGAAGAGTGGAGGCAACCGCCGTGTATACCTTTGTTATAAAATCAGTACTTTCAAAAGTAAACATTAGAAAACAAAAGAACAGACCTTTCCCCTAATATCTTCAAAATTGCTTCCAAGCTTTCAAGACTTTGGGCATGGCTGTCTCAACCCGTAAGAGGAGATCAACTCTCTTGAGATCTTACAAGCTCCATAGGTAAATTTGTACTGCATAATTATCTAAAAAAACTGAATTTTATTTTCTTACTCTTTTTCACTACAAATTAAAATTATTTTAAATGGGAAAGTTTAATAAATGAGTGGACTCAATAGTCCCCACGACAGTGATCTCCCAGCCATCAAACTCCTTTCTTTCCCACACCCACCCAAATTCTATGACAGGTAATCTTTCAAAAACTTTTGATAAAGTTGTTTTCTACAGAAACAAAAGCAAGCAAAAGATTTTCCTGCATTAACACCATGCTTTGCAATCTATATGGGTTCTTCATGCAAATAACTTTCCGCTTATAGACCTCATTTAAATTCTGCATCCCAAAAGTCACTACTATAATTTATTATCATAAAAGTTTGATTGAGAGCACCTATTTTATACATCTCAGACTCATAAAAACCTCTCAAAGTTCCCAAAAAAGGAGCTA